>PVIH01008307.1:0-55831 GCA_004025045.1 Sigmodon hispidus | reverse complement strand
TTATTTCTAAATGTGTTGTGCCTTCAGAGTTCAGAAAAGATGAAGATGGAGTTACAGACAGTTGTGAGCCATCATGTGGGTGTTCAGACTCAAACTCAGGTCTGCTGGACCAACAGCCAGTGCTCTGTACATCTCCCTGCCTGGCATCCTCTGTGTTAACATACCTTAGCATGCACAGTTGTTATAATGACCAAACCAGCAAGAATGCACTATTACTAACTACACCTATAACTTACTCAGATCTGATTCTCTTTTGTCTAGTGTCCAATTTCTGTTCAGGACACAGCATCCCGTTTCACGGCTGTGTCTCTTTTAGACTCTCTGATGATGACAATTCTCTCAGACTCTCCATGTTTTTAATGGCCCTGACAGCGTAGACAGGACTGGTCAGCTCTGTTGTGGTTGTCCCTCTATTGAGAATCTTTGTCACCTGATGAAGAGTAAGGTGTGGGTTTTGAAGGCCCCTGCGGTAAAGCACATTCTACCTGCATTGTCTTAGATGTCTGCCATGAGCATGACCTCTCACTGTTGATGTTGCCCATCTCTTGGCTGAGGAAGATCCACCTGGTTTTCCCATAGCAAAGTTCCCCCCAACCCCACCCCAAGTCTGTAGAGTGCTCTGTATCACTATGCACAACCCACTCTGAAGGAATGGAGGGAGAATCGTGTTCCCCGGCCACATAAATGATCTGAAAATTTTCAAAAGACACCATTCTATTCTCACCTACTCATTTATTCAGTAATTTAGTTAGAGCACCATGGATTGTGTATCGATGCTGGTTTGTTTGATCATGTTGTCAGAGCTTTGGCTGCAGGAGGCCTCAGTGGCTCTTGGGTCTCTCTTACACTCAGCCATTGAACATGCCTATACTTTCTGGTGCTTCAAGCTACTCCAGGCTCTGCCTCAGACAGAGTAATTTCTCCATGGCTCTGCGGTGGCTTTAATTGAGGAATGGTATTAGACATCAAGATCTGGGTGCTGGTGTGCCCACTGCTCCTACAGTGTTGCTTCCAGGCCTTCCTATGCAGAGCTGGGAAAGGCGCATGTATAGTAGCCCAGGCTTACCTATGCAGTTTTTACGAGTGCCCATTTATATTAGTTACTTTTCTTATTGCTATGAAGATGCATCTGAAAGCAACACATCAATGAGGAAGGACCTGTGAGCTCACAGTTTCAAAGGGCACAGTCCATCATGGCAGGGCAGCATTCACGGTGATGGGAGCATCAGCACAGGTTTATTCCACTAACGATCACAGACCTGAGCCACAGGGCCCATTCCTAGTGACCTATTGCTGCTGGTTAGACTCTGCATCCCAAATGTTCCATAACTTCATAAAAATACCGCCAGCTGGGACCAAGTCTCAAGCACAGGCACCAATGAGGGACATTTTACATCGAGTAATAGCACCATCTGTGTGTTTATTACACTGATAAGCATCATAGTGGAGCATCTAGACAGGTCCATCATTCTAGCCTCCTGCTCTTGCCTGTAAACTCACTACAGCAGTGAGAAATCCAACTGCCTGCCACTCATTTACTTCATTGTTTCAGTCTGTATGTTATACAGTAGCATGAGAATTAACTCACACAGTCCTGGAAAACAATTTCATCAACAGCACAACACTTATGCACAGCTGGATTTCATGCGCTCTTCATGTGGACTACACAGGCTTCTCATGTGATGGCTTCGCCTCACTTTCTCAGTGTGTTGGTGCAGAATGCTTGCAATGCAGTCACATTCCTCTGTCTCATCGTGCATTCCATCCTGAGAGTCTCCTGACTACCTAAATTATTTTTAAAATATTTACATGCATTTATTTACATATACAGTTCAGCATTCCTGGGCAAGTGTAGAGCATCATGACCCCATGAGTATACTCTTGTCCAGGTAGCTTTACTATCCTAAAATGTCTGTGTGCTTTACCTGTGCGACATCCTGATGACGTCATCTTTTTTACTGTCTTTTTATTTTTACCTTTTTTAGATGGTCGGTCATATAGTTAAAATCACACAGTAGCTTTTACAGACTAACTTCTTTTACTAGCAACATGCACTGAAGGTTCACCTGTTTCTCTTTGTGACTGGATAGTTCATTTCTTTTCATTGTAGAACAATATTCTATTGTAGGAGAATATTGTTCTCCTACATTTTGAAGGGCATCTCTACAGGGTTACAGATAAAGCTGCCACAAATATCTACAAGCAGATTTTTAAATGCTTATTTTTATTTGTGTGTGTGTGTGTATGATGTTTGTGTGTGTGATGTGTGGTGTGTGTATGATGTTTGTGTGTGTGTATAATGTGTGGTGTGATGTATATGATGTGTGCGTGTGGTGTATGTATATGATGTGATGCGTGTGGTGTGTGTATATGATGTGTGCGTGTGATATGCGATGTGTGTGTGTGATGTGTGATGTGTGTGTGTAAGCCGGTGCCTTTGGAGTCCAAAAGCAGCTGCGAGAGCCCTTGATTCTAGAGTTTCAGGCAGTTGTGAGCTGTCTAATGAGGTACTGGGAACTGAGTTCTGGTCCTATGGAAGAGCAGCAGATGCTCTTAGCATTGAAGCCAACTCCCCAGCCCCACATGTAGATTTAGTGAGAACATAGTCTTCAAATCAGTTCAGTAAGCTTTTCAGAGTGGGACTGCTGCATTCTCAACACTGTAAGAAATTCCCAAACTGTCTCCAAAAGTGACTATACTGTTTTGTATTCTCTGCGGGATATGTTTTTTTAAAATTTAAATCACAGAAGTAAATGCTGGTATTGAATGTGATTCTCTAAGAACTGAACAATGCCGAGCAATAAGCATCAGGAAGCCGTAATCTGTCCATAGCCAGACAGTTAATAACATCTCTATATTCAGACTAGCATTTGGCTGCTAGAAATTTCTGTTCTAACAGAGATGCTATAAATGTGCTCCGTCAACGTGTTACTGTCCATCAAACATGTGGAATGAGCCTAGGATAACTTAGAAACAATTTAAAAATTTTATCTCATCTAAATAATTCAAGGTCAACTTTACTTACAAATGTCTAACTATTCATACAGGATAGCTCTAGATCATTGGAGGACTTTGGCTTTGGGTGGGGTAGGGACAGACACCACTGAGGACTCTGATCAAGGCAGCGTGATGATTCCACTTACATTTTTGAAGTATTACCTGAGATGCTGTGTTAGAAGGAGATGGAGGGTCTCGGAGAAGCAGAGAGACCACCCAGAAGGCTGCTATCACATTCCAGAAAACAGATGTTAGTGGACTGTACCAGCACAGTGGTACTGGGGTGAAGAGATCAGGTTCTCCATGCGTTTTTAAGCTAGCACCCGTGTGAATTTCCAGGTACACAGTGTAACTATGGCAAAGCAGCTGAAATTAAATGGGAACTTAAGGTCTTGTTCTTCTGCTGCTGCTTAAGCTCAGGACTCTAAGAAGGGTCAGGTTCAGCCTCCCAGGACTCTGGCTGCTTTCCTTCTCTCTTAAAATAATCAGTGTTGTTTCGTGTTCGTGTGTGTGTGTGTGTGTGTGTGTGTGTGTGTGTGTGTGTGTGTGTGTGTGTGCAAACGTAGGTACCTGCAGAAGCCAGTAGCATCGGATCCTCCTGGAACAGGCAATTGTAAGCTGCCTGGCCTGGGGGGTGGAGTTCTGTCTGTAAGAGCAGCGTGTGTTCTTAACTTCCATGCCATCTCTCCAGCCCCTAAAAGTTATAAGTAACTGTCACCTTAGGAAAGGAAAGGAGGAAAGGACAGCCTGGGATCCCGTTGGACTTCATGTCAGGCTAGTAGGAACTCTGTGATTAGCATCATCGCATAGGAGTGACATGAAAGGCACATTAATTAGACTGAAAAGAGCCAAGAACCACCGCACATACCTTTAATTTGACTTGGAAAGTAGACTGAGGAGGATCTCTGTGAGTTCCAGGCCAGCCTGGTCTGCATAGTGAGTTCTAGGATAGACAGAGCTACAAAGTGAGACAGATCAAAAATTCAAAAAATTCTAACTATAATCTCTGATATTTCAAGAAATTTATTCTATATAAAGCATAAATTGAGTTGTGGACAGTCTTATAAAAATATGAAAATATAGTTCAGTTTCACCAAAGCAAGGCTGGAGTTAGTGGTCTGTGATGTTGTAGGGGCATGTGAGGATTGTATACTGAAGAATATTCCTCCTAAAGGAAATCTCTTCCTCCCCGTCCCCGCCTTTGGCCACCCACAGGGATCATTTTCTTTCCTTTTAAATAAAATGCTCCAAGACAAGGCTTTGTGTCTCACCACCCTCGAGTTAGTGTCTCACTTTGACTGTGTCTTGGGACCTTTCAGCTGAGACGGGTGTTTGGAAACTGCCTGCCCCCTTTCCCACCAAAGCACTACCTGGCCATGACCACCGCTATGGCCCAAGAGAGGAGGGACCAGCTGGAACGCTACCTGCAAAACGGTATGTACCTAGATCTGTATATAGCCATATTTTGAGATAAATTCCTAGTCACAAAACCCATGTATTTTGAAGTCCTTATTTGGTATTTTTAACATAGTTATGTAATTGTGAAAAGCATCCCCATAATCTAGTTTTGGAATATTATCATCACCCCCTCAGGAGACTTGATTGGCAATTACTTTCTATTTTAGCCTCTTCCCACCAGGCCCAGGAGGCCATCACTCTGGTCTCTCTCTATACCTGCTTATTCTGGATATTTCTTGTGTGTGTGATTTTACAATGGCCATATTGAGTTTTTACTCAGGAGGCAGAGACAGGTGAATCTCTGTGAGTTCAAGGCCAGCCTGGTCAACAAAGAGAGTTCCAGGATGGCCAGGGCTGTTACACAGAGAAACCCTGTTTAGAAAAAACAAAAACGGGGCTGGAGAGATGGCTCAGCGGTTAAGAGCACCATCTGCTCTTCCAGAGGACCCAGGTTCGATTCCCAGCACCCACATGGCAGCTAACAACTGTCTGTAGTTCCAGTTCCAGGCAAACGCCAAGGCAAATAAATAAATAAATAATAAATAAAGCTTAAAAAAAAAAGAAAAAACAAAAACAAACAAACTAAAAAGAAAAAGAGTGCTTAACGTAGTTTAGGATTTACTCTGGAGTGATGTATGTTGGCTTAACTATGGAATTGAAGAGTTAAGACAAAATGACAGGCTGAGCTGTCCTTACTGAAGCACCTTCCTTATGTCCTACAGGAAGCACGTTGGGTGTAAGTAGCTGTTGACTGCTGGCCTGATGCCTGAGCCTTGGTCTTATCAGGGTCGTGTGGTGGCACCATGGGTGTCAGAAGAGTGCCCTGACCCCTGTGAGGCTGACGAGGTCAAGCGAGGACACAGCGCAGCTCAGTGTCATAACTCAAGAGTTTAGGTTTTAGTCAGACCTAGAACCAAACTCCATTTTTGCTGTGTGGCCTTAAGATACCTACCTCCTCTGAATGAGTCTCTGTTTATCTGTAAAATGGGCTAATACACAAGGTGCCTAACTAGCCAGACCTGGTGCCTAATGACCACATACCAAGGACTGGTTGGAGAATATGCTTTTCCATAGCTCTCTACTTCTCCACGGCTCTGTACTAAGGAGTATAAAATTAGTTTCTGTCTCTGCACCATAGCTACCTCCTCACCCCGCTCCTCACCCCCACCCCTGCATGCTATCACTTAGGATTTGCTTGTTTTGTTTTTGAGTTAGGGTCTTGCTATGTAGCCCAGGCTGGCCTGAAATGTATGATTCTCAGGCCTCTGCCTCCCAAATGTTGAGATCACTAGCCATAGCACCATAACAAACTAGTAATACCCTTTATAAACAGTTTCTTAGGGCTAAAGAGATAGCAGAGTTGGTAAGAGTGCTTGCCATATAAGAATGAGGATCTGAGTTCAGATCCCCAGCACCCATGTAGAAGCCGATTGTGGCTGTGGCCTGTAGACTCAGCACTGACTCCAAGTTCACTGAGAAACCCTGTCTTGGGGAAATCACAGAGAGGGACACCTGGAATAAAATACACCAAGCAAAGTGACTGAGGGCAGGAAAAAGTTATTTCAGCTTATACTTCAGATCATAGTCTGTCACTGAGGGAAGTCAGGCTTCGAACAGGAAGCAGAAACCATGGAGCGATGGTGTTTGCTGGTTCCTCACACACCCACACTGAGCTGCCTTTTTTCCTTTTTTCTTTCTTTGGTTTCTTGAGACAGAGTTTCTCTCGGTGTAGCCCTGGCTGTCCCAGAACTCCCTTTGTAGACCAGGCTGGCCCTGAACTCACAGAGATCCACCTGCCCCTGCCTCTCAAGTGAGATAAAAGATATGCACCACTGACGCCCAGCCTGAGCTACCTTCCTTATCTGGCCTAGACCACTTTCCTGGGCATGGCACCACCTACTGTGGTCTAGATTCACCTACCCCACAGTCAGGACCACAGACCAATCTGATCAGTTGAGGCTCTTGCTATCACACCACTGAGTATTAACCAGAACAGCACACTATGTCTTCCTCTGGCCTCTGCACATGTGTGGATGCTACCAGAACACACATATACAACACATAGACTCTCATGCAATAAATATTTCAAGCATGTGTGCTCATGCATGTTGGGGTACACATAACACACACACACCACACACACACTCACACACATACCACACACACACTCACACACACACACACACTCACACACACATACCAAACACTCTCCACACACTCATACCACTCACACACATACCACACACACACACCACCCCGAAACACACACACACACATCACACATATCACACACACACACACACCAAACACACTCCACACACTCATACCACTCACACACATGCCACACACACACCACCCCGAAACACACACACACACACCACACATATCACACACACACACACACACACACACACACACACACACACACACACACACACATGCTTCTCATGTTATCCATTCTGCCTCTTTTAGCTTGCTGGTCCCCATGGCCTGGCTGTGCTAAAGTCGAACACTATTGAATGTTGTTTGGTAAAATTTGGAAAGAACGACAAAAGGAAAGGAAGAAGGAAACAGAACAAAAAGGACAAAGGAGGAGGAGGTTTAGAGAGATGGAGAGGTCTGCGGTAGGCTCAGGAGAGGGCCTGAGGGAAGCGGGCTGGTCCCTTCAGGACTTGGGGACTCAGCCCGTGTTGGCTCTGCTCTGGCCCTACGTGGATATTGTTGCTGTTTAGAGCTTTAAAGCTGAGGGAGGAAAGAACATTTTGTGTAAGTCAAGAACAGGACACTTTAAATCTCTCTGGATGCTTATCACTTATTTTTTTCAGATTTATTTGTTTTTATTCTATGTATGTGCATGTTTTGGCTATTTCATATATGTGCACCATGTGCGTGCCTTGGAGGTCCAAAGAGGGTGATGGATCTGCTGTAACCAGAGCTGTGCATAGCTGTGAGACACGATGTGAGTGCTAGGAACTGAACCTGGGTCCTCTACAAGTTCACCAAGTGCTCTTATCCACAGAGACATCTCTCCAGCCCCCTGCCTTGCCTCCCCCAACACACTCAAATACATGTGTGCATAATGGAGATAGAACCCAGAGCCCTGTACACTCTACCGCTGAACTACACCCCCAGCCCATGCTGTCCCTCTGGGAGTAACCTCTTGAGAGTCCCTATTATGTGACAAGGCACAGAATTAAAAAATTCAGATTAGCAAGTGTCTAAAACTGACTGGCTGTCTAGACCCAACTTGAAATACATATTTTTGCTTTTTGTAATTATTTCATCACCATACCAGAGGATAACAGCTACTGAGCAGTGTGGGTGGCTTGAATAGAGTGAGATTCCCAGGAACACCATGGTCTTGAACTGGCATAATGGGTTTATATTGTCCAGGCCACTCAAGGGAGCAGACTCTGTCAATTGTCCTGCACTGAGACATCCTTCCTTACATCAGGAAGGCCCCCCTGCTGGGGCAATATCTCAGGGCTCCTCCTGGGAGATAGCAATTAACAGAGCTCCCGCCCAGCTAGTGCTGACCAGGCCTGCTTTCTGTGTTTTTCAGTAACTGCGGACCCTCTCGTGACAAGGAGTGATGTCTTCACTGAGTTTTTAACACTGGTGCAGATGGTAAGTTTTCTTCCTGAGTGGGGCCATCAGCTCCTGAAGAGCCTGCCCACTTCCCACATGCACAGACTTTCTGGACTTGGATGAAATAGATCATTTCTAGTAGCTGGAGGCGGCTTTCTGTTCAGATCCTATGTGGGAGATGAAGTGTGTCGCTCACATCTTGGCTTACGGTTTAATCTTGTGTTTGAGACCCCATGCTGCTCCCAAGAGAGGCAGAGGAAGCTGGAGTTTTGGGACTTGGGGACCCCCCATACTGAGATGAGACCCCAGGGCTGTAGCCGAGGTCTCCAAGAACACCTTAGTGCGACATGGGGACAGCAGATCCTGCCTCTCTTCCTGACTTGGTTGTCCTTGGAGAACATCCAGGCTGAACAAATCGGCATAAAGCAGCCCCTTTCCATGAACCAGGAGCCACTGGTCACTCTCCACCTCGGCTGAAACTTTGACAAGTCATTGATTAGCACACCTTGATTCCCTTTGCACACGTGGAAACATTTTTGTACCTGTACTTGGGACCTCGACTGAGCAGAAAGGGAACGAGTCACACAGTAACTTAGTATTGAATCAGATTCCTGTTTGAATTTCTTTCACATGGCTATGAGCAGAATGAAGGACAGAAGCGAGGGGAATGATCATGTTGGCTCATGGTTTCAGTCCATCCGGGTGGGAAGGAGAGAGCCCTGGAGAATGGCTGCTCATACCACGGCAGGAAGAAAGAAAAGAGCACACCAGGACCAGGACTGGAATGGAAATCCCGAAGGCCCGCCTCCCGCGGTAGACCACGCCTCTAGCGGTGGGCCACGCCTCCTACGGACCCCTAATGGGAAGCAAAAGTCTTAACACATGAGCTTGCCAGGGGTTCCTGTCAGACCCAAACCACAGGATTACTCCCAACATGGGGAGGAATGATATCCTGACTGGACTCACAAACACTCCAGGAAGTTTTATTATCACAAGGTCCACATATGTGCATGCGTTAAATCAAACAGAAATGGCTCTAGAATCTTCCACAGTATAGTGGTCTTATTTTCATAAGCACTCTCTCTTTTTTCATGATGCTGGGGATATAACCAATTACTCTTGCACATGCTCGGTAGTGCTCTACCCCTGAGCTCTTCTTGTACATACTCCCAGTGGCTTAAATATAGAAAAGCTCTCTTTTTAGTGTTGATGAAGAAATGGTGATGGTCAGGTAATTCCTAAGAATGTGTATAACGCAAAGTAACTTCCTTTCCTCACAGTGTCTCTTCCTAGGAAAATCCTTATTTTCATTTCCGTGTGGGTAGTCTTTCTACACTATCTGCCAGGTCCAAGAACATGAATGCACACTTTATTTTACAATACTAGGCACGCTTTTTCCCCTTTTAGATATGGTCTCACTGTGTATCCCTTCCCAGCTCATTGCATAGTCTATGCTGGTCTAACGCTCCTGCTTCCGCCTCCTGCCTGCTGGGGCCAGAGGCGTGCACCAATGTGCCTGCCTTCCACTTTTAAACCTCGAAACCTGCAGTTGGACAGATGACTCTGTAGTAACGATTGATTATTCCTCTAGAAGAGGATCCTAGTTAGATTAGAAGTACCCACGTCAGACAATACACAACAGCCTGTAACTGCAGTTCCAGGGAGATCCAATGCCTTCTTCTGCTGCGTGTGTGCACAGAGAGAATTAAAAATAAAGCAAAAACATTAAAGCTAGAAATCTTGTGGCTCACTGAATGTCAGCACATATAAAGAAGTTTGACGGAGTCTCCTGGGGCTCATTACAGCTTTTGTTTTCTTGCTTTAAGGAAACATCTCTTGTGGGCTTTCAATGTGTGGGGCTTTGTTTTGTATAATTCTTCCAACAATTTAAAAGTGATTTTGTCTACTTTTAGAGCCTTGAGATTTTTTTGCTTTCTAGCTTTGTACAAAAGCTTTGTATCACCATCTGTGCCTTGTGACATCTCTTTTCTATGCTCTGATGTAATTTTTCACTTTGGCAATGACTTTATTTTCCTTTCCCATTGCTTGTCCATGAACTTTGTCAGCTCACTTTTATATTCATTTTCCTACCCCTCAGCGGAAGCCTCTGTCTGCCCTGAGCTCTTCGTATGACCTGTTGTACCTCCATGCTCGGTGTGGGCCTCATCTTCCTCTGCACACGTGTTGCTCTTTCTCTCTTTTGTAGGTTTTGCTTATTTTATTGATCCAAGCCCAGGTCTTGACAGCTCATCGGCTCTCATCTCCCGAGCAGCCGTTGGCTGATGCACACCGCTGCAGAAGGGCTGTCACCGTGTCACTGGAGTCTGAGTTAATCCTAGATCTTGGGTCTTGTTTCTGAGCCTTTCCTCACTAATGCGCTGTCCTAAGACCCCCGCAGCCTGATCTACAGCAGCGAGGCATAAGCCACAGTGGCTCTTCCAGGGACCCAGCATTTCAAATGCTTCTGTCCATCCACCCAGACAGGCAGTGCGGTGATGGTGATCTGACTCAGGGGCGAGGCGGGGATATTTTGATTTCTGTGACTTGGGACGAAGTATTGAAAATCTCCTCTTCCCTCCTTTCCTCTTTCTTTTCTCTTCCCTCCCAACCCTTTTCCTGCGATTTCCCCTTCCCCTATTCTCCTCTCTTTCCTACAGGGCTCACTATGTGTCACGGGCTGGCCTTGAACTTGCGATCTTCTTGTTTCTGCCTCCCAACTGCTAGGATTGTCTGTGAACGCCGGGTTTATTTAGTTCTTTTACATATCAGTTTCTCCAGCTGAAAATTGGGGAGCAGGGCTCCTGTTTTGGGTCATTTGGAGGATTACACCAAAACGCTTTGAGCGCTAGTGGCTGCCACGAAGGAGGTCAGCACTCTGGGGCTGCTGCCAGGCCCGTTTCCTCTTTCGGTCCTGCTGGAAGGTGGTCTTTAGTGACCACATCTCTTGGGATGGTCCCAGACTCATGTTCTTGACTTGGCTAAGCCCTTGGAGACAGCTAATGTGGAATGGATTGAGTCTTTCTCTCATGCTGTGGCCGAGTTCAGTTCGTTGTGCCCTGGGCTCTGGGACTGTTTTCCGGTCTTCAAAGATGGCTTTCCTTTTGTGTTTTCACCTCACCCAAAAGGTGAGCAGGGCAGAGGAAGCTTTATTCCTGACAGTGTTTTAAAAAGAGATTTATATTAAAAATTTGAAGAGGAAATTAAGCTTGAATCAGGAAGATGGTTTGAATCAGGAAGTTTGAATACACTCAACAACTATGTATCAAGGAGTTGCTGTCAATCAGTACTTCACTAGAGGGGCAGAAGTACCAGTAAATGATGCTCAGACTGGACCTGGGGGACAGAAAAATCTCTAGGTATATAAATAAATGTACCAGCCTTGCCTGCACTGCAGCATCCTGTGAACAGGCACTTAGATCAAGCACTCTGAGCACATTACTGAGGAGCGTTGTCAGCCTGTCCAGATCCCCTCAGTCCTGGCACAGCACTGGTGGGCCGTGCTGTCTCTAATGACCACTTACCTGAATGAAGTCCATACATATTTCTGTATTCTAGGACCATGGTTGGGAAGACATTCTAGAAAAGGTGTGTCTAAGTTAGTCTTGAAGGTTTCTAGAGTGGATGTGAGAGAATATATAGTCTCTAGCTCTCCTCTCATTGGGGATACGAACAACAAACAGAGCCTGGAGGTAGGTGTGTGTGTGTGTGTGTGTGTGTGTGTGTGTGTGTGTGTTAGGCCTCTGGGCTGGTACTTGTTTCTCAGAGTGTGTGAAGTCCACACAAGGGAGGCATTAAGAGTTCCTGTGCCTCTGGGAACTTAGGACTATTAATATACTTACCTAGGATGTTTCCCCTACTGGGTTATTGTTGGGGACACCAGAAAGCCACTGGTTCTCCATTTCCCCAGAGAGAGGTGATGAGGGTGCATCATTGAAGTAGCCCGAGTGTGGACAGTGTGAGTTCATGCCTGAGACTTCTCAGGTAAAGTACCTCAGGAATGACCCCTGTGAATATGTGATTCTATGGCCTCTACCACCCACAGTTTCTATGGCACTAGAGCCTTAGGATTCTGGGTAAGAAGTCTACCAATGGAGTGCCTGGAGCTTCCTGACCCTTTCATCTAATATCCTTTGCCCCTGGGTGAAATCAAAGCTGTGTGACTTTCTCCTCAATCCTGCTTCTAACAACAGAAAAGCGGAATGTCTGTGAGGAGCTCTGCTCCACGTTCTTGAGTCCTTACCACAGTCTCCTGAGGTGGATGTTGTTGTAACCTTCCTGTGGAGCTGAAGGAATGAAGGACAGAGAGGGAAACAGCTCCATCTGGTCTACGCAGTCACTTGCTGGGGATAGTGGAATCTCCACAGAACCCCCCAAACAGTGGAGCCAAGAGAACTTCCGGGTGCTGAAGACAGACACACAGGCCCCATGAGCCTTGCCCTGAGTGTCTCTTCAGTGTAGCTCAGTCATCCCCTTTATAACGAGCTGGCAATAAAGAAAACTGTTTTGGGGGGAATGGGGAGATGTGGAGAAGAGAGAATGACCTGATGTGGTGGGAGGGGGAAGGGACCTTGAATAAGGATATACAGTGATAGAAAATGTGACTTTTTTACTCATAATAATAAAAAAAAAGAAGAAAAAAAAAAAAAGAAAAAAAACCTGTTTTCCCAGATTCTTCAAGTCAATCTAGAACTATGGAGTTGAGAGCAAGTCTTGAGGAGACCCCTGAGACACACACACACACACACACACACACACACACACACACACACACACACACACGAAGTTGTAACCTGTCGCAATGAAAGTTTAACTCACAAAGTCTTATGCTAACACCTGGCTGAATTTCTGGGTGCCTATCTGGTGTTCAGGCACTGGGCACTGAGCCAAGTGTGGTGACACACACCTTTAATTCCAGCACTCAGAAGTCAGGGGCATCTTGACTCTGTGAGCTCCAGGCCAGCCTAGGCTACATAGTAAGAGCCTGTCTTGTAAAAGGGGGTGAGAATGGAATCAGTCGCTGTAGTGGGAAGCCCCACCCATACAGTTTGTCACCTGAGAGATAGACAGGCAAGGGCTGCTGACTTTCTCTGGGATGGGTGTGGAAGCTGACGGCTGTCTTTTTATTTATAGCACACACTGAACATCACCACCAAGAAAACTGCTCTAGCTGTATTTCTGCCCAATGGAAGGAGCATTACCGTGGAGGTTCTAACATCAGATACGGCCGAAAGGGTCCTTCAGGTAAACTTCGTTTAGCTTCAGCTCCAGGAAATGCAAAAACAGGTTTATGAAGCAGAGACTTAAATGTGATTACCTTCCAAAAGTTCCCTGCTTATCCCTTTACTCTGTGGGTGATCCATCTGCAGAAGTGCTGCATATAACCCCACTCAAAGGGAAACTGAGGGAGGAAATCAAGATATAGCCCATCCTCGGCGGTTTCCCTGATGTTCCTGAGACCACATAGGACAATCTAGGTTTGTCTATGGTTGTGGCTACTTGGAATTCCTGGAATTCACCACACTGGGCCCTGGTAATATGCAGAAGGCTCTGTCTCCGGATGCTGCATGCATGGCAGCAAGAAGGAGGGCAGTACCCGGTAGAGGTCATAGCCACTGTCTAATGGCAGGTTGTGCCTGGCAGAGAGTGGCATGGCAGGCAATCTTTCTCGAAGATTCTCTCATACACAGGAAGCCCCAGGAGCTGTATTCTTGGAAGAACAGCCAGTGCTCTTAACTCACTGAGCCATCTCTCCAGCCCCCAGAAGCTGTATTCCATAGGGGCTAATGCTAAGCACCAGAGCCTGGCCTGAGTTAGGGTAGTTTCGAGGATGACAAAGAGCATTCTCCCTGACTGTCTCCTGGGCCATGTCCCTCTGCCCAACTTGGTTGCAAAGGAAATGATATCTTCCCAAGCCTTAAATGTGGAGGCTAGGCAGAGGAGGGGGCGTGGCTTGTGATCTTTGCTAAGGGAAAGTGAGTGGAGGTACATTTTTATGAGGCCACACTCTGTGATAAATATTAAGCCACAGATGTTAAAATGAAAGCCATCTGGTGTCAAAGAGGAGCATCCTAAACCTGGAATTGGAGGTTCTCATGGAACCAAGGCCATAGTAAGTTACACTTAATGGTATTCGAAGTTTACACTGGACCAAAGCTATGATAAATTACACTTGACCATGGCAGGAATCATCAAAGAGAAGCAGGGCTGGATGTCAGGGGAGAATACTAGCACATTTTTGTCCACCACTGAACAGTGGGAAATGCCTTTTGTGTGGTGCACACAGGAAGCGCAAGCCCCAGAGCTAAAAGCCACAAAAACCAGATGTTTGTGGAGATTGCTGCCACCCTCCATCAGATGATAAACATTGAAATAATTCAAGATAGGACAACCAGCCTCAGTAAACCCAAAACACGTTTTGATTTTTACTCACCCTAATTTTCTATCTTCCCAAGAGGATGAATGTCTCATTAGGTACTTCTCTGAATGCCCCAAAAGAAACGGTAGGGAGGAAGTTTATTTTGACTTATGGTTCATCATAGTAAAGGTCATGGTGACAGGACTTCTCACGTCCCCACAGACCAGGATTTTAGGCGGGTTCCTCTGTGTCTCAGCCCCCACTTCCAAATAACCACACAGAAACTTGATATTAATTACAAACACCCAGCCAATAGTGTGTACTCATCTCCATCACTTTTACAATTTAAATTAACCCATTTCTGTTCGTGTATGAGCTGCCTTGAGGCTCGCTTACTTCATCTATGAACTTCCCATGTTGCTTCTCCCATGTCTGGCTTGAGACTCCTCAGCATCCTTCATTCCTCCAGCATTCTCTCTGCCCCCCAAATTCTGCCTAGTTATCGGCCAATCAGCTTTTTATTAGCAATGAGAGCAACATCTCTTCACAATGTACAGATTATTCCATAGCACAGAAGAGAGAATCTGGGCTGGAAGTAAAGCTGGCCTCTTCCTTTAAGTCCAGACCCACAAATTTACAATGGGTCCATGTCCAAAAGTTTCCATAATCTCCAAATGCAGTACCACCAGCTGGGTACCAAAAGTTCAAATACATGATCCCATGGAAGCCATTTTAGAGTCAAACTGTAACAAATATGAATGATTTTTAGATTATAAAACGTTTCTTTGATTGTCTGCTGGCCTGCGAAAGCTCTTGCTGTTGGCGTGCACTGTTTCCTTCCGGTCCCTGCCTCCACAGCCCAGAAGCATGGCCATTAGCCTAATATTTCCCTTTGCTTGTTTCTGGCTAAGGTGGTGGCACACAGACTTGGGCTGTATCCAGAGCTCTTGGGCTACTTCGGCCTTTTTCTCATCCGCTGTTTCCCGGAGGGCAAGCTCTCTGGTAAGACGGAAAAGGGAGAAGGGAAATGGACAGCTGTGAGCAGGGCCTTGGCCCTGAGCTGTGGGGACACCCACAAAAGGACTGGCCACCCCTCACATCATGGTTTCTTCTGTTCTCAGTCCAGAATGAAAGATTCAGAGAGTGTAGCCAGGCATGAGATGCTCACTGTTTGCCCCAGCACTCAGAAGGTGAAGCAGACAGGACTCTGAGGGCGATACCAGGACAGTCAGAGCTACAGTGAGACCCTGTCTTAAGCAAACGAAGATTTGGAAAATGAAAGACTGTGTCTTTGCTCAGAGAGTGTGGGCAAGCATTCCCCAGAGAGGTGGTGTGGCATTTCAACTTTGTGTTATGGTGACATCATGCCTGACAGAAACAACGTAAGGAAGAATTAGTTATTTTTCCCATGACAGGAAAATCACGGAAGGGTAGAAGAATTCAACTCAAGCTGTGGGGACAGAGCAGAGCAGTTCACGTCTTGGCAGACAGGGGGCGGGGCAGAGCAGAGCAGGGCAGACGAGGAGTCGAGGAAAAAGACTAGCAGAGAAAAGGAAGAATGGTGTCTACTCAGGGGTCGGGGTCTGCTTTCTCCAAGAATGCAATTCTATTATGAATTCAACAAGAAATGAAGCCATGCATTAGGCCAGACCCTTCATGATCTAATGTCTTCTAACTTTGTGGTGTGTGGGTTCATCTGACTTGGTCAGCTCTACCCTCAAAATGCAGTAAACACCAAAACAAAAAACAAGCAAAAACCCAAACAAATAAAACAACAAAAAGCTATAAAATGGAGTTTCCTTTTTAAACATTTATTTATTTATTATATATGTATATACACCTGCATGCCAGAACAGCACCAGATCTCATAGATCTCATTACAGATGGTTGTGAGTCACCATGTGGTTGCTGAGGATTGAACTCACAATCTCTGAAAGAACAGCCAGAGCTCTTAACCTTGGAGCCATCTCCCCAGCTCCATAATGAAGTTCCTAAGGGCAAGGCACAGGCTGAAAAGACCAGAGCTTTATTCGGGTGGGGTATCTGGGAGAGGGCGTGGCCTGACCTCCACTGCCTTCCTCTCCAGTGGTGAAGAAGCTGGCTGACTTTGAGCTGCCCTACTCCAGTCTCCAACATTCTGAGGTGCAAGACTGTAAGGTGGGGCTCAGGAAGTGGTGAGTTTCTGTGAGAGAAGCCACTGTGTGGGCACCTGTCAGTCTCAGCTTGAGAGACCAGCCGGTGGGGGTGGTGGACTCAACAGGTATTGACAAGGAGATGCTGACCGAGGCTTTGCTGAGGGATGGATGATGAGCTGTGAAGGAGATGCTGACCGAGGCTTGCTGAGGGATGGATGATGAGCTGTGGTAACTGAAGGATTTGTTGACAATACAAGTAGATATGATGCCTGTTGAACTGTGATATTCCTTGGAGGCTGAGGGGGCTGCTTGCACCGAATTTGATTCCTTAAGCATTAAGCTCACATCCCACATTTAATTCCTAGATTAAAAGGACACAAGTGTCTCTGCAGAAAATGCTGATATTGTCCTGGAAATAGGAGCCCTACCAAGAACAAATAAATAGAAAATCACAATGGAAGGTGGTCTGCATTCTCAGCCCTGTCCTACAGTCTGGAACCCCAGCCTTCATTACCATGACTATGTTGAATTGCTACTCTGGTTGGCTCTGTTCCGCTCAGTTATTCTATAATCTGAGGATACAAACTTAAAGAAAGAGAAAAAAAAAAAGCATCTTGAAAGCTAGTGATAGTGATTTACTTGACCAATGATATCTTGCTGCATCTAGGTTGCAGCTTTGAATTTTGATGGGAAAGCTCCAGCTATTCAGAAACTTTGGAGAAATCATTAGAATCTTGTGGTTCAGATATTTGAGAAGGGGAAATGACTGTGTTTCCACTTAACAGTTTAGACTATTCTGGAGCTGCTTCCAATCCTGTGTGTCTGAGTGTGGCTGTCCCCACAATCAGCTGGCCATGCTTTCAGCCAAGTTATTCGAGCTCCTTAAGCCTTAGTTTACATATCTGTAAATTGGGAGAACAATCCTCTAGGATTATTATCAAGATTAAAGCCAGTCCCATATGCTCAATAAATTTTGTTCATGTTTATTATTATCATATTGATAAAAACAATAACAGCAGCAATAACAGAAAATCCTGGGGCTTAGTCTCCTCAAGATCATACACTTTCCTGAGAACTGGACACCAAAGGAGTGGTGGGAATCTTTCCCCTCACCTCGAAGCCTGAACTAGACAGTAGGCTGTGCCTCAGTCTTCCTCAAGTAGGTCTGTCCTAGATGCCTAGATGCAAATGCAAGGTAAATCCGCCATGCACCTCCACCCAACAGCTTGCTTTTGCTCATGAATAGGAAATAAAGGGGCACCCTGCTCTGGTTGGTGCAGAGAGCCAGAATTCCACAAGGGAACAACATGATGTAATACCCTGGGATGCCCTGCCCTCTCTCCAGAGGAAGCCTTTCCTGTGGCAACAGGGGCGGGCTGCTCAGACAACTGCTTGGTTCTGATGGCTGGGGCTCTGCAGAAGGGCCTCGCTGGAGTTTTAAGGATTTAGCTTCATCCAGCACTTCTCTGAGCCCATCTCTGTATTGATGTATGGTTCCTCCTAGACCAGACGGTGTTGGCCCTGGCAGGTCAGAGCCCAGCCTGGAATGTGTCTCTGGGTTGTCCAACTATGATGTGATTCTCAGCCACATGGGGTCTTCTGAGGACTATGAACCTAAAGGGAAAGTTAGTAGGCATGTTTCAGTTGCTTCTCTCTGCCAGTGTGAGCTTGACCTTCAAACCCCATTTTTACCCTTCCGTGGTCTGATCCGGCTCTCTGTGTAGTCACACCATGCTCTGATGGCAGCATACTGCTTACCTCTGTCTTCTGGTGAGTTGTGTGTCAGCCGTATCTCCCCTTTGCATTTCCATCCATTTGCAAAGTGCTTGTGTGTGTGTGTGTGTGTGTGTGTGTGTGTGTGTGTGTGTGTGACTTTTACTCTGAATCACACCAAGTAAAAACTCACAATATAGAAGAATTAGGACCAGGATCCAGAAGGAATACAGGATAATTCAAAGGCTGGGCAGGTATTTATAGTTTAATGAGGGAAGGAGGACTCAGTTCCCAGGACAGAGGACCACTGCTTTCCAGAACATCTACCCCTGGATATGTTCCTGGGCATGTCATCAAGGATCATGTAATTGTGCAGGTACCTGGATCCGGCCCTGGACTCGCTTCTGATGGACTGTAGAGCAGCTGGAGACCTGCTGTACATGCAGGTGAGGTCGGCATTGGCCACTGGGGTTGAAACGGTACACATCTCCCTGGTAGTTGAGAATCTATATAGAATAGGTAATTTATAGAGACAACCTAAGCAGACGTTTCTAGGCAGTGAGAGATTAAACTACTGCTGTTGTTTAATGGGTGCACAATGTTTTTGCTTTGTTTTGTTTGTATTGCTTGGAATGGAGCCTTACTATGGAGTCTGGGGTAGCCTTGAAGTCTTGATTCATCTGCCTCACCAAGTCTCTCTTTTCTCCTCCAGTTTGGAGACTTTGTTTAGTGTATACGGTGGTAATGACTACACAACATTAAATGCATATAAAAACCACTTAATTGGGCACGTACGTGCTGTTAGAGCAGAGGCTGGAGAGATGGCTCTGGGGCCAAGAGCACCCAATGTTCCTGCAGAGGAGCTGAGTTCCTCCCAGAACCCACATGGTGGCTCACAACTCTGATGCTCTTTTCAGGGATTTGACACCCTTTTTTGATCCCTAGGAGCACCAGGCATACACATGAGATACATACATACATACACAGAAGCAGACGCTCACGTACAGGAGAGACAAACAAAGCAGGCGTGGTAGCACACACTTGTAATCCCAGCACAGGGGAGGCAGAGGCAGGAGAATTAGTAACTCAGAGTCATCTTTGGCTTCATAACTGAAAGTTCAAGGCCAGCATGGGATACATGAGATCCATTTTTTAAAATTTATTTATTTTTATTTTATATGCATTGGTGTTTTACCTGCATGTATGTGGGTGTGAGGGTTTCAGGTTCCCTGGAACTGGAATTACAGACAGTTGTGGGTGCTGGGAATCGAACAATGATCCTCTGGAAGAGCAGCCAGTGCTCTTAATTCTGAGCCATTCCTTCAGCCTGAGACCTTGTTGTTATTTGTTTCTTTGGTTTTGGTTTTTTGAGACAGGTTTCTCTGTGTAGCTCTGGTTGTTCTGGAACTCACTCTGTAGCCCAGACTTGTCTCAAACTCAGAGATTCTCTGTCTCTGTCTCCCAAGTGCTGGAATTAAAGGCGTGAGCCACCACCTAAATGGAGTCTGTTACTGTATTTGTTTATAACTTAGTATACTTACCATGTGTAAGTACCATGCTGCTTTTCCTCATCTTGTTAATTATCCTAGATAATTTTGAAAGATAGCATAACCAAACATTTGATTACACACCAACGCAGTTTCCTATTTGGGGGTATTTCATAATGCACTACCTCACATAACATACATTTCCACATAAGTTATATGCCTTCTCCTGTGGACTTTCAGAGTTCAGATTATTTCCAATACTGAGTTCAATGAAAATGTCATACAAGTAGCTGTTACATGGATTGTTTAGAGACCAATGATGAGAAACATATCTACACATTCATCATGGACGCGCTTTGTTTTTGAGAATCTTTTACCACAGTTCATTTACTCCAAGGGTATTAAACCCACAGATTCAGAGTGCAGATTTTTGCATGTTTGCTACTAGTCATAAGTCAAGTTATCTAATTTTCATGTACAATAGCAGTAGTAGGGTCAATATACTTTCCCACAGGTCTCACTATATAGCTGTGGCTGGCCTGGACTGGCTTTGAATTCACAGCCTTTGCCTCTGCCTCCAGAGTGCTGGGGTTAAAATCATGCCTTATTGTGTTCGGCTCCTTACATTTATGATTTTAATATGTGGTTTTAGATTTGTATTGACAAATTACCTCTAGGAAGTCATATGAATTAAATCTATTGCATATCGTACTGTCTATCCAAATCCCTATCAACTCTAATTGTGTATGTTTTAGCTTTGTCAAGTTAAGAGGCAAACCTTTTTGATTACTAGTGAGGCTGCATATATCTATGTGTTAGCCATTGGGAAATTCTTTTGGTCAGCTGTCAGTACTGATCTTCAGTCCATTTTTGGTGATTTTACACATGTCCTGTGAATGTTAATTCTTTGCCCGGTTGGCATTTGCTTTTTAGTTTTGTTTCTGGTGTTTTGTGTTCAGAGATTCATATTTACATATAATTAAATATGATTATTTCTGCATTGTGCCATTATATCTTAAAGATAGTTCTTCCATCAAGATAAACATATTCATCTTTAATTTTTAATTGAAGATTCTTTACAAATCTTTTTTAAAAAAGATTCAGTTCTTGAAATCATGCATGTATATGTTCATGTGTGGTTTTGTACATGGAAGTGATGGCTGGAGGAGTTGGATTCCCGGAGTTGGTCTCACACAGGTGATAAGAGGAAACTCTGGTCCTCTAAAGAGCATCACATGCTCTTAGCTGCCAGACCATCTCTTCACTCCATTCTCTGCCTTTTAATGGAGTTTTATCATTTAATCTCTTGGAAAGTTATTTGACTGGATGATACTGAAGTTACTTTGACTTTTTCTTTTTCTTTTGCCAAGTATTCTAATTGTTCCAAACAGTAGAACAATCTTTTCCTACTTGCTCATTTAACTGATTCTAGGCCAGCTATGGTGGTGCATTCTAGTAATCCAGGCACTTAGGAGGATGAGGCAAAGGATCATGAGTTTAAGGCCAGCCTGACCTATGTAAAGAGTGCTCAATATTAAGATCCTGTCCAGTCTGGAGAGATGGCTCAGTGGTTAGGAGCACTGAGTGCTCCTAGCCAGCTTCAATTCCCAGCTCACAACTGTCTGTAACTCCAGTTCCAGAGGATCCAACACCTTAACTCAGACATACATGAAAGCAAAGCACCAATGCACATAAAATTTTTAAAAAGACCCAGTCTCAGACCAAAACAACAAAACAGCAATCTTTATAATATTATGTAGATTCATTTGGGTCTAGACTTTTAACCCTTTACACAGATTAATTCATTTCTACTAAGATTGTTAATTGTGTAATTATATTGTTTTAAGGCAGTACAGGGCATTGAACTAGACTGGGTGAAGCCCACGCAGGCGCAGAGGGAGGAGCTAACGGCTCTGCAGGAGAAAGAGAACCAAAGGCAGGTGAGTTAAGCACTAACCAAGCACATGCCTTGGAAGCCAACACCAGCTGGAGTTAGGGTGGAGCTGCTGCTGTCAATCACAAACCCGGCCATCCCTGAAAATGGCAGGTCCTCCACTGACCTTTCTGGTTCTGTAGTTAGTAAACGTTTATTGTGTAAGGATTCTAAAAATCCACAACAGCTTAAAGTTTATTAAATTTTTAAATGATTTATTTGCTTCTTTCTTCTTTTCTTTTGATGCTGGGGACTTGAACTCAGGTCTCACACACCCTTTCAAATACTCTGCCTCTAAACCATCCCAGCCTTTGTTTCAAATTTTGAAAAGAGGGATAAGAGTTGTACTGGAAGATGGCTTGGTGGGTAAGAGAACTTGCTGCTCCTGCAGAAGACCCTGTTTGGTCCCCAGCACTTCTGCGCTGGTTCGCAACATCCGTAGCTCCTGCAGGAGATCTGAAGTCCTCTTCTTCTGACCGCTGTGGGTACACACATGCACAAACCTACATGTAGTCAAAACACTTCTAACTGAGACAGAATCGCACCTACTCTGGTGTTCTCAGCTCTGCTCTTTGGTTCATATCCTGAGTGTGTTGGCTCAAGTACTAAACAGGAAGTGGGAACAAGGCGGGACTAAGAACCGCTTGTCTGCTCTAGGAGAAAGGGGCTTGCTGGGAGCCCACCTGTGGCTTTCACCAGCACGAGGGTGGCGTTCCCTGAGCTCTGTATCCGAGGAAAGCGCTCTCTTGCTTTCTTCTGCTCCTCCCCTTCTTGGAGTAGTTTCTGGAGTTGTCCCAGGAGGTCCGGCACTATGGGTACATTCAACTAGATCCCTGTACCTGCAACCATCCGGAACCTGGCTGTGAGGCTGTACTCTCCATCGGCAACAACGAGATCAGCTGTTGTGTAACCCTGCCCAACGGCCAGACCCAGGACATCACTTTCCAGATGAGCGGAGTAAAGTGCTGGCAGGTCACCTTCCTTGTGAGTATCCGGCACCTTGTTTGCCTCTGTGTGCTTCGTCTTGGAGATGCAAGGATCACTGTCCATCACTTTCCAGGAGCCCTCATGGTGTGTGTGTGTGTGTGTGTGTGTGTGTGTGTGTGTGTGTGTGTGTGTGTGTGTGTCCCGCACCTCTGACCTCAACTCTGCTCTCACTTGAGCATGTGTCGGTCTTTTTTTGGGTTCTCTCACCCTGGGCTATATCTAGAAACTCTTTTAGGGATGGAGTGATTGCAGGGCCTATTCCTTTTCTCTGCAGCATTCTCCAAAACAGCTATTGATTATTATCTGAAAACATCCACTGCCCAGTTCTCTCTTTACACAGATGCTGTGAGACTAATATTTCTAGAATATAAATCAAATTGCATTGTCATCTAGCTTTACCACATCTCTTAAGCAATGTCCACTGTCCTAGATTGAAGTCTGGAATCCTCAGCTTTATGCATAAAGCCCCGGGAGTAAAGCTTTTTGTTGGCTGGCATTATATATCCGATTCTAGTTAAACCAAAGGACTCATTGGATGGAAGAGTGTTAATTACTCACATGCCCAAAGGAAAAAGGAAGCAAAGGCTTACAGTCAGAAGCCAAAGATCTTGGGGTTTCCAGGCAACAGGAACAGTGTGGGGATCTTCTACTTGGGCATTTCAATTCTGGAGCCAAATGAGAAGACACAGGGTATTTCTCCAGGTGACTTAAACTTGGCCATGGGCCTTTCTCTGACACATTTTTGGAGGGTTTGACACAGCTGGCCTACAGTGACAGAGGTGGCTTTGTTAAGGGAGAAGCAGGGAGGGATGTTGTGTCTACAACCCGAAGCCTTCAGAATCCCCTCTAGCCTGACTCTCCAGGCCCCTCCTCACCTGCCCTGGTGCTTGGAGTGCTAGACCCTCACAGTGTCTCCAACTGCCAGCCTCCTCATGCCTCAGGGGTTTGACCTCACATGCCCTTCCTCTGGGAAGTCCTCCTTTACTTTCCTAGCCTAGGCGACATATTCTGCCTCCTCCCACAGCCCTGTGCTTCTTCCTTTATCACCCTTCCTGGTAATAGTGTGCTGGTTTACTTTCAAGGCTCCCCGGAGACTGATAGCCCTCGGGGAGTCGTTGCTTTCTTGATATCATGCCCAGTATATTCAAAGACACTTCGATGATCTCTTTTTCTCTGCAGGGATCTCTGCTGAACACAGCCGGGCCCCAGCGAACTCTCAACCAGAACTTAGAGCTGAGATTTCAGTACAGTGAAGATGATCACCAGCCGTGGTTTGTTATTTACACCAAACAGGTGAGTTCTCAGGCCCGTCGAGCTGAAGAGCTGACCTGGTTGGTGCGCACAAAGCATAGCTGGTGTGTGTGTGTGTGTGTGTGTGTGTGTGTGTGTGTGTGTGTCCTTCAATGGCATCAGGCTGAAATGCTTGGTTTTTATTTTGTTTGATTTTCCCGATCACTATGGTCATGAATTCAAAGAATTTAACTAATGTGATTGCCAGCCATGAGTTGAGATAAAGAACTCAAAAGGTTTATTGTAGCTCTCAATTCCAGAGGCTCTGACTGTGGTCACCTGGCCCCATCTCCTGTGGCCAGGCAAAGGCTCAGGTCCAGTGGCAGGAAGCAAAGAGAGATGGGGCGGGTCCTGCTGTGTCCTTGACTGGGTCCTCCTGGCTCCTACCATCTCCTGTCTGAAGTTAGCTGGAGGCCAAACAAGAAATGAAAGGGAAACAGACAGTGAGTGGAATTTTTTTCCTGAACCTCTGCTTAAATCATACAGATGTTTATTATCTTAATAAGAACACTGAGGGCTTGATAGAGGCTCAGAGGTAAGATTGCCTACTGTTCTTCCAGAGGTCCTGAGTTCAATTCCCTGCAACCACATGGTGGCTCACAACCATCTGTCTTGAGATCTGGTGCCCTCTTCTGGCACACAGGCATAGTGGAGGCAGAATGTTGTATACATAATAAATAAATCTAAAAAAAAAAAAAAAAAAAACCACTGAAAGTTGGTGATTGACATCTCTGATGTTCCCTTGAATATTTCTGAAGAAGAAATTTATATGGGTCTGACCTAGGTCCTCTGCTGCATGACCTTTACATATGTGTTTATTTATTTGGTGACCATTGTAAGTAGTTTGTTTCTTATGAAACACAAGCTGCTCATAGCATAGTAGAAACATGGGACAGGAGAGGGATTAAGAGGGAAAAGTTGGGAATGAGATTCTGGCCTATTTATTCAGCTGTCCTTAAAATGTACTGTCGCTGCATTTTTTTGTAATTGAGAAAACTTGTATTTTGCTGCTAATTGCACTTTAAGCTAATTTCTAAAAGTTAACAATAGAATCCTTTCAGATGTGCTGGTGAATTTTAGCCTCCACCCGGCAATGAGAGAAAAATGAGAACCTTGACCTGAACATTCTGTTTTTAAAGATGTATTTACTTTCATTACGTTTTTCTGTGTACGGATGTTTTATCTCCATGTGTGACTTGTACGTGCAGTACCCAAGGAGGCCAAAAGAGGGTGTCAGAGCCCTGGACGTGGAATCACAGGTGGTTGGGAGCCACCACATGGGTGCTGACAGCCACTGCTCTTGAATGCTGAGACATTTTTCCAACTCTGCTTTTTGTTTATTTGTTTTGTTTGTTTGAAATTGGGTCTCATTATGGAGCCCTGACTGGCCTGGAATTCACTAGACCAGGCTGGACTCAGATTCACAGAATTTCTCCTTCCTCTGCCTACCGTACCTGAACTAAGAGCCATCTTTATCTCTGGGTTTCTTAGGCTTTTTTCCTGAGTAGCTGTCTGAAGAAGATGATCTCAGAGAAGATGGCAAAGGTCGCTGAGGAGAACCCTGAAATGGTAAGCACTCTGAGGTATCTCATGTATGTTAATACTGTAGACCAGATTCGCCCTGAAGCCCAGGGTTTGTGGATCTGGTCCTCAAGGGAGGCGGCCACAGCTTACCATGAGCATCTGAGTGTGTTACCTACCGGAGTTGTTACGGGAGAGCCTGGGTCCTGGCTCTTACAAATGGGCTGGGCACTTTAAAATGGACAGCAGTAGTGAAGAGCTGGAAAAGGAGATTTAGTCCATCCTGTACAGCAGGTGTCAAATCCAATCAGAAAGCAGTCGGTTACCTCATACCTTCACATCACTACTGTACCAGTGGGCACAGGTTCATTTTATAGCAAGCCAGGTCCACTTCTGGGTAAGACCCTGATGGCTTTTCTCCCTTAGTGCCCTACATTGCTCTTCCTGACACCATAGAAAGTAGCCTGTAGAGAGGAAGTTTTGAGGTTAGTCCAGGTTGATTTCTCTGTGTCCTGCAACCAAAGGGTGCCAAGTTTTTAGCCATAGAGTCCTAGCATCTACATATGGTGAATACCCAAGGGTAACAGCATACCCTGTGCTGCTCTGGGTGCCTCTGGGCCCTTCTAGTGAATCTCATAGGAAGCATGCACTTCTCACAATGAGGTTTTCTGTAATATATTACCAAGATCTTCCAGGGGAAGCACTGTCCGCCTATGCAGGATACCTCCACTCAAATGCCCTTTCTTCTTTGAACTGTATATTTTCAATTAGCCTAAAAAGTTGTGAGTTTTGGCTGGGTAGTGGTGCATTCTTTCTATCCCAGCACACAGAAGGTAGAGGCAGGCAGATCTTTCTGAGTTCGAGGCTAGCCTGGTGTAAGAAAGTTCCAAGCAGCCAAGGCTACACAAAGAAGCCCTGTCTCAAACAAACAGTTGTGAGTTTCATAAAGCTTTTTCATACTTCCTTATTTTTCTTAATCCACCAAGTCCCCTCCCCTGAATCCTGGCTCACACCTTTCTTTATTTCTGGTATTTGTATTACATATGTTCTACTATGCCCTTCCCTTTAAGACATCTTTTCCTCCTCATATTGTGTTAAAGTCGGGATTTTGAGGGGATCTTTAACATAGCAGAGATGATCTTCAGCAATCTCTAGAGTTTTCTCTAGAAGAAATTCATAGCCCCTGGACACTTCCATTCTGAGCCACTGAGTGAAAGAAACTCTCAGGATAGTTCTTTTGTTTTCTTTAAATTAATTTTATTTTTCTAGTCTGCATATTTCCATTGAAGGCCTATTAGCTTCGAAAGGCTTGGTGCAAATTCTGTAAAAACAAAACAAGAACAAATGTTCAATTCTAGACTTTGCTGATTAGCTTATCATTACTATATAACCGTGTCCCAAAGAAGACAGGACAGGTTGTTGGACATTTGTGTTGGTAAATTTAATATTTTCACAGAAGGTTCAATTGATCCTTTTAAAAAGATTTATTTATTTATTTTATATATGTGAGTATTTTGCCTAAACATATGTATATGCATCATGTGGCTGCCTGATGCCCATGGAGGCCAGAACAAGTCATCAAATCCTATGAAATTGGAATTACAAATGTTTTGAGCCACCCTAGGGTGCTTGGGACGGAACCCCCGTCCCCGACAAGTGCTTTTAACCACTGAGCTATCTGAGGCTGATACATTTATTTTTAAAATTACAACAGAGAATATTGGAACCTTTTTCCTAATGATTTTATTTAGATTTAATTCTCTATAAGTGGATGTGTGGCATCTTTAACATTAACATTTACAGCTTTTTCCCTTAACAAACAAATTGTGCTTTGGATTTAATTTCTCTTCTGGATCCAAAAATAACTTCGTAGGGAAAATAAATTCCCTCCTGGTGATTGAACAATTTAAGTTGTACTAGGGAGCAGTCTATGAAGGAGGCTTTTTTTAAAAAGGGTAATAAAATCTACCCTCTTAGGCACAGCATCTCACCCAGGTTTTGTTTATTATATATGTATAAAAGAAGAAAGAAGTAATTAACTGAAGGAGGCTTTTCAAAAAGAGAGACGTGCCCTCAGATGTAGAAGAAACAAACAGCGGCCACTTGATAGGGGAAGTACTTGGACAGTGACGAGCTGAGGAGACGGCCCAGTAAAAACAAACAGGCCACATGCCTGGAGTGCACGTCACATGAAACTTAGCATTTATTTCAGTGAACATCAGACACTTTAGCCAGCAGCCATAGATTGGCTCCTCAGATTATTTAACAGGCTTCACTTCCATGAACTCTTCATTTATTTTATTTACTTATTTGTGGTTTGAGAAGAAATTACCTTCAAAGACAAACTCGGTTTCCAGCTTAATTTCTCCCACAGAACTTCAACTGACAGGTGTCCCACCTGGAGGCTGACAGCCCTGTGAACTCAGGGCTCAGCGCTGGACCTCTATACAGGCGACAGTGGGCTAGATATAAATGCAAGACAGTGACATTAGCTTTTTTTCTAGGCAAGTACACACTTGGAAGAAACATACCTACTTACAGAACTCTGTGGACTGAGGCAGTCAGATCTCTAGCTAGTGAGGTGGATTCTGAGTCCAGATGTTTGACAATCTTGAAAACTCTGGGGCAAAGGGAAACTTTGAGGGACTGTAATCAAATGAGCTTCACAGTCAATGTTGACAGTCCCCTAAACACCAGGTTTTCCCATTTAGGTGGAATAAAAGAGTTAAGACATTTGGTGTGCACTCAGAATTCATTAGTCTTATTAGTTTATGTAATGATTTCAAAAGTAAGGCTTGAAATAGGGAGATGATTGTGTCAGTTCAGATCTCCAGCCCCCAAGGAAAAGGCTGGTTGGGCATGGCATGCTAAGAGTGAGCTGGCTAACTGGACTAGCTGAAGTGGCAAGCTACAAATTCATAAAGAGACCCTGCCTCCATATTTACAGTAGAGTCTATTGAGGAATACTGTAGATGTCACTCTTGGCCTCCACAGACACGTACACACAAGTGCATGCATATGCAAACATAACACACATACACACAACCAAAACAAAAGTAAAACCTGAAATGGTTATAAGAGATCTTTTTTTTGACAGAGTCCTGCTATATACCCCAGGCTAGACTTGAGTTTATAGCTAATTCTCCTGTTACAATCTCCCAAATGTTAGGATTAGAGATCTGAACCATCACAGACATCATTAAAATTTGAGTCAAACAATTCCAGTAAATAATAACATAAATGTACAACTACAAAAATATTTAGAAAATTTAAAAGATTTATTTGTTTTATTTTTTGTGTCTAAGTGTTTTGCCTGTATGCATGTGTATATATGCATCACATGTGTACCTGGTGCCTGATGCCTGTGGAGGTTAAAAAAAAAAAGCACTGAGCACCCTGAAACTGGTGTTGTGAATGGGGGGTGGAAAGTAAACTCAGGTTTTTCTGCAAGACCAAGTGTTTTAAGCATCTTCTCCAGTCCCGTTTCAAAACTAATGTGAGTCATAAACCAGAGAGGTAGCGTGTGGGGAGAATATTGTAGTCATCTGTTTCTTGGTCCTGCCTAACATTCGAGGTCTGGATGAATCTCTTTCACCCAAAGTCCCAAAGCTGCTTATAAAATAATTAACGTGGCCTAATATTATAGTAACTGCTGGACTATTACGATCTAGCTCTTACACTTAAATTAACCCATAATTCTTATCTATGTGTAGCCATATAACTTGGTATCTTTTCTCCGTCCAGCATTCTCATCCTGCTTCCTCTACATCTGGCTGGTGACTGCTTCTCTGCCTTCCCTCTTCCCAGTTATTGGCCAGTTAGCGCTTTATTAAGCCAATACAAGTGAAAAGATCTTTACAGTGTATAGGAGCATTATCCCACAGAATATAACATTCTTAAAGCTCTCCTTCTACACACAGGCCTGAGAGTTTCTCTGACACTTGCTTCTTTTTGTATAAAAGTAGGCTGTGAAGGCTTGGGATGAGGAAGGAGACATCTCACATAAAGATGTTTTATTTTAAAAGAAAGTATAGTAGTTAGGATGACGTTAGCTGTATATAACAAGCAAATGTCTCAGTTAGGTTTCTGTTGTCGTCATAAAACACTGACCAAAAGCATCGAGAGGAGGGAGGGGTGAAGTCACTCACAGCTTACTGTCCCTCAGGGAAGCCAAGGCGGGAGTCTGGTGGGGCTGGAACTGAGGCAGAGACCTGGGAAAACACTGCATGCCTGCTTATTCCCACATTGCTTTCCTGTACCCGCTCGGACCACCTGTCTGGGGTGGCACCACCCACAATGGTCTGGCCTTCTCACATCAATCATTCATTAAGAAAATGCCCCACAGGCTGTTCTGATGAAGGCATTTCCTCAGATATGTCTCAGGTTCCTGTCAAGTTGACAAAAACAGACAACCAAGTCCAACCGAGGCAGCAAGTATCCTAAGCGAAGTAGAAGTACGCTTCTGTCATCTAAGAAGCTCAGGGAGGCTGGGGCTGGGCTGTGGCACCACCGTGTAATTAGAACTCTTCCTGCTTGGTGCTTCCCTTCAGTGGACTTCTGCCTCTTACTCAGTGCAGCTGACCAGCCATCACATCCACGTTCTCCACATTATACCCAGGAAGTGTGACAGTGATAGACTCCGGACTCAGGCTCAGCACCAAGGGTCAATTAATTTACTGGAGCCTTGAGGGCAGGCACAGGCCTGCGATGTAGGATGGATGTGAGCGACTCTTAGCCCCTGGGCCGTGGGTGTGAACTGTGAAACTTCTGACAACCGTCCTTAAGGAGGCAAGCTATTTATTCTTCAGACCTTTAATAGAGTAGAGTTCTAGGCACTGCTGGGTGGGGTGTACAGTCCCTGGTTTTTAACGGTTCTTTTCTCTCCCAGGAGGAAGCTTCCAGAAGCCTGCCCCAACTCCCGACTAGCTGGGTTACATTCACTAGGGATACCATGCACTCCTCCACTCTGGTCCGTTCCCACAGATGATCTCTGGATGCTCTATGACTTTGCTTCCCATGGGTCATCAGGTGGAAAAGAGACTGGCTATATATCCCTACAGTTCCGTCCTTGCTAAGGATATGTACCCAACCTCTTTTCCCACCTAGTCTTGACAGGTTTCCGTGACCATATTTCCCTGATGAAGGCTATAGCTGCTGCACACCAGCCTCCCTCTTGGCCGTCGTTGGGAGTCCAGCCAACCCATCCCTCCATCAAATGCTATGCAAATAGTTCCTTTGAAAGCCCCTGCAGTGCAGGGTGTGGTAGTTCAGAGCTGTGATCCCAGGATTCAGGAGTCTCAGGCAGGAGAAGGAAGGCTCCAGTCGATTGAACTATACAGAGAACAGACCAGCCTAAGATAAATAGGAAGACCCTGTCTCAGAAAAGTTCAGGGATTTAGGCCAGCAAGAAGGCTCATGGGTAAAGGTGCTCACTGCTCTCACGTGATAGAACTTGAGTTGTAAAGAGAGAAATGACTCCGTCCTCTGGTGTCCACGTGTATGTTATGGAACACACGGGCGCGCGCGCGCGCACACACACACATACATACACACATACACATACATACACACACATACACACACATATACATACATACATATACACATACACACACATACATACACACAATACACACACAATACACACACATACATACACACACATACACACACATACATACACACACATACACATACATACACACACATACATAACACACACATACACATACATACACACACATAAACACTAAATAAACAAATAAAATTATAAAAAAATGACAGCTAAGGGTTCAGGATGTAGCCCACTGGTAGAGTATGTGCCTTTGCTCAAGACCAAGTGTGATCTACAAGTAACAGTGTAATAGCTATCATTATGATTATAAACGCTGCCCACAGTCCAGACTGCCACCTGCTTTCACTGAGTCCCTAACTACTTATGCACTGGAGGCCAGCCCAGGGGTATAGTCTGCTTCTGAATTGATCAATGGAGCCTTTTGACTGTGCAAAGCCCCATCTGGCTTGCATGCATCAATACTCCATGGATGATCTCAGGAATTAGAAGTACATCTTATTTCTTGTAAAATCCTTTTAAAAGCTGTGTTAAATTACAGGGTCCATAGGCCGACACCAGTGTTAGACCTGAACCTTCTTGTCACTTTGGTGACTTCATTCCTGCCACAGGAAGGGCAGGCAAAGCAGATGCGAGGCAGGTGTGCAGATACCACACAAATGTGCAGATGCCAGACTGGTGTGCAGATGCCAGGCAGCTGACCAGTAACTGAAGGGTCATTAGCAGCATGACTGTGGAGGGGGAGTCCTGTCAGTTAATGGATTATTCATGTGCTGGCGTCCCTGGCCTGACATTTTATTAACCTGTTTAGCAGATCGAGGTTCCAGAACAAGACAAAAGTAAGAAGCAACCAAACCAGGTCTGTGAGTAAATGACATCGAGGATGTGTTGTAATTGGGATGCCGTTTGCCCATTGACATCATGGATGTGTTGTGATTGGGATGCCGTTTGCCCGTTGACATCACGGATGTGCTGTAATTGGGATGCCGTTTGCCCACTGATATCACAGATGTGTTGTAACTGGGATGCCGTTTGGCCATTGACATCACAGATGTGTTGTAACTGGGATGCCGTTTGCCCATTGACATCACAGATGTGTTGTAACTGGGATGCCGTTTGCCCATTCTCCTTTGGCATTCAAGCATGAGTGATGTAGCTGGTGCTTCCTAGAAGCCCCTGTGCAGATGGGGCAGATGTGAGCCAGTCCCAGAACTGCCTGTTTCTTCAGCTCAGGACAAGGGGCACAACATTCCTTTGTGGTTTTCTTCTTCATCTAGAATGTTCATGGAAAATCATCTTTCTAGTTTACAGATTTTGGGTTTGGCTTTTGTGTGTCTGTTAGTCTCACTGGTTTTCGGCAGCACAAAGGCACTTTTAAGTTCCTAAGTTCTCTTGTGTGTTAGTTTTGTGAGCAACAAAGACTCTCAGTAGATAACACTGTTAAGCACTCAGTATCAACACTGACTTATCTGTGTTAACAACATCTGTAAATTAATACTCACATCCTATTGTAAGCTGCAAATCCACTAAGAAAACCAGGCTCAGAGAGGCTACACGATGTGCCCAGAAGTTGAACAGTAATCAGTGGTGAGTTTAGAAAATAACACAGTGCTGATGTGAGATGGTTAGAAATGCCTGCTGCTCCAACCCTACGACCAGAGTTCAGTCCCCGCATCCTTCAGTTGAAGCAGAGAACTGACAGGTGAAAATTGTCCTCTGACCTCCACATGCATACCTGTGCGCACACGCATGCACACACACACACACACACACACACACACACACACACACACACGCACACATGTGCACACACATGCACAAACACACGCACAAGCACACATGCACGCACACAAGCACATGCACACACTCACATGCACACACACAAACATGCACATATGCACACACATGCACAAACACACTCGCACATGCACACACACAAACACACATGCACGCTCACACATGCACATACACAGACAAACACATGCCCATGCGCACACAAACATGCACATGCACGCATGTATACATACAAACATTCACATGCATACACAAACACATTCACATGTGCACACAAACACACAAACACACACATGCACACACATGCAAGCACACACTCACAAGCACACATACACACACATGTACACACACGCACTCACACATACACACACACACACTTTGAGAGCTCAGTAAGTACTGAAGGCAAATAAGTTCTGATATTGTAAAGTTCTGTGCACAAGAAAATGAGGTAAAGGACTGGCAGTCACGTGGCTCTGAAAGAGTGGGAGGAACAGGAAGGAGTAAGTGTTGCCTTGGTAACCCCGGAGCCTCGCGTGCTTCCTGAGCGGGCCAGCAGGGGCGCTGCCCCCAGTTACCCCAGGGCAGTGCGGGATTAAAGGATCTTTTAAGGTAAGCCTTGTTCTCGTAGATGCAACGTTTCCCTGCTCTTTTGATGCGATTTGAATGTCCTTGAGGTTTTCTTGTTGTTGTTATGGAAATTTCTTCCTCTAGTTTGCTTTTCTGACCTCTCTTTATTTTCCAGCAGAAAGGCTATTTTAATTTTCTGAGAAAACGCGAGATGAAGAAAGCTGACGATGGCTGTGTCTGGGGGGCCCTAGCCGAAGAGGGGCTCTGAAGGAGCCTCAAGGCAGTGCCAGAGCTGGGGTGGGCGATGGCCTCCCACTACCCGGGAATTTTCCTGATTGTTTGCTTTCTTAGACACTGAGGTGTCCTGTGTGCATCAGTCTAACTGCAGCACTCTGTAAACTTTAGGATTGAAACAGTCCAGGAACCAAAGCGTTGGTTTAAGTGGCAGGTGGCAGGTTCAAATCCACCCATGGGGGGTTATTAGATTTTTCTCTAAGGTAGATGTGTATTTGGCCCTGTGAAGCCTTTGTTCTGATACTGCAGGGATGAAAAGCTTGTTCTAAACCATATGAATGTGTTTGGCACCAAGGTAGATTAACAGCTCAGGAAAATATGACTCCTCTGACCAGAGAGCAGGAAGTGGTGGTAAAATTCTCATCCACTTCCTCCCTGCTCCTGAGTCCGCTAACGCAGATGACCCCAAAGGAAGAGCTGCTCTGGCCTAAGGCCCCTCCTGCATGGTTGTACCCCTCCCCCTTTTATTTTGCTTTTTCCAGACAGGGTTCTCTGTGCAGCCCTCGCTGTCCTAGAACTTGTTCTGTAGACCAGGCTGGCCTTGAACTCACAGAGATTGTATTCCACTTTTAGACTGGATTCCGGGCCTGGAGAAATGGCTCAGTAGCTAAGAACATTTGCTACTTTGGCAGAGAACCTGGATCCAATTCCATAATGTATGTGGTGGCTCACACAACCTGCAACTAGCTCCAGAGGATCCAGTATCTGTGCACACACACACACACACACACACACACACACACACACACACACACACACAAACCAACACAATAGAGTTCTATCCAATAATCATCATGCCAACTTGAATATTTTTCTTTAGGAAATCAATAAAGTCCTGCATGGACATCTAGCTTTACAAATGTATATTTTTCCCACTATATTTTCCCTAATCAAGTTCTGGTATACCATAATAATTATGTATAGAATTAAGAGCAAAGTTAAGAAGGAAAGATAAAAATGGAAAGATAACTAGGTAACAGTATACTTATTCTTTTCTGAGTTAGCTAATTATGAAATAAATATAAAATCTAATGAATATGAAGTATGCTGATGAAAATTGTGTGGTTTTTTTTTTCTCTGAAATGTAGAATCTATAAGAGTTCTCTAATATGTATAAATCAATGCCTGTAACATAACTTCCTAGACATTAAAGATTTGAATTTGTGTTCTAGGTTGTAATGGGATCTCCACAGAGACATTCTGCATCACCCCCACTGGGTGGATTTGTGTGTTTTGCCAATTTAAAAATAGTCAGAATCCATTGAAACCTACAGTGTAAGGGGCCATCTCAGACACTGGGAACAGAGTCTGTATGTAAGGGGCCATCTCAGACACTGGGAACAGAGTCTGTATGTAAGGGGCCATCTCAGACACTGGGAACAGAGTCTGTATGTAAGGGGCCATCTCAGACACTGGGAACAGAGTCTGTGTGTAAGGGGCCATCTCAGACACTGGAAACAGAGTCTGTGTGTAAGGGGCCATCTCAGACACTGGGAACAGAGTCTGTGTGTAAGGGGCCATCTCAGACACTGGGAACAGAGTCTGTGTGTAAGGGGCCATCTCAGACACTGGGAACAGAGTCTGTGTGTAAGGGGCCATCTCAGAAACTGGAAACAGAGTCTGTGTGTAAGGGGCCATCTCAGACACTGGGAACAGAGTCTGGACACTGGGAACAGAGTTTGCATTGGGTTGGAAAACTGATTATTATGTGCTTACTACTTTTATAAGTTAAGGAATTATTTGATGCCTATTTTATGTTTCGACTTGACATATGAGAATAAGTCATCCTAGAGAATGTGTAGCAACAGAGGCAGTTGGGAGCTCTCAGGCTCCGAGAGAGACCTTAGAGAAAGAATAGGGTGGGACGGGGAGGGGACCACCAACAAAAGGGAAGAAGAGTCAGCGATGGGAAAGAGAATAGTGCTTAGGAAATGAGCAAGGCTGCTTCTCGCTTGTGGAGCTTCAGGTTAAGGCTGGGCTGTATGGTGCTTGTCTGTAGGCTGAGGCAAGAAGGTCAAGTTCAAGGCCAGCCTGGGCTACACAGCAAACCCCTGTCTGAAACAAAGCACATGTAGTCAGGGACTCCATAGAGGGTAAGAGGAAACAGTGCCTGCTGCACTGCATAAAGGCGCTTCCCATTCCCAGCAGTGTAGATGGAGTCCGTTTACAGTTTCTCCCGACCGCTTACTTGAGGTGGACTAAACCAGAAGCATCACAAACATCCGACCCCAGCATCTAGGACTTTGGAAGTTGGCTGTCTTCAGAATCTAAAGATTCAGTCATCAGTCCATGAGTCTGCGTCACGGCCACTGGAGTGGTCAGCTCTGCAGCAGACCCTGGGAGAGCTGTCTCGGGAGCCCCCACCATCCTGGAACTGACATTCCAGCAGTATGGAGAGTCCCGCCACAGGACCACGAGGTCAGCGCAGGGCATTGGAAGGTAGGCTACAGTTTACACTCTCAGGACGGCTTTGGGCATTCGCTGTGAATGTCCTGCCTCCTTTGCTGCAGTCTGGGTCCATAGACTCTGCAACATGGATTTGGCCGCCTCTCCACCTCCATCCGTGAGGGCTGCACAAGTCCTGAGTATAGACTTAACTCTTTTAGCCCTATCCCTAAATACAATGTGAGGCTTTTGATTGTTCTTGCTTTGCACTGAGTATGATGTATAAGGAGGCTACATGAAGGTTTCATGCAATGGCATGTCCCTTTTCACAAAGAACATGAGCATCTGTGAACTTTAGCCCCCATGGATCCTAAGAGACAATTGTACCTGTAAAAAAGGTCCCCACTGGCCATTTTTTTCCTGCTCACATAATCATTCCTACATTACCCAATAGCTTATTTAGAACTTGAGTCTCACTGAGTAGCACTGATTGATTTGGAGCTCACCATATAGACCAGATTGGCCGTTCCTACAGGGGTCTCCCTGCCTCTGCATCCCAGGGCTGAAATAAGTTATACACTATCATGCCCAACTGCCAACTGCATTCTTTAAAATTTTGGTTTTCATTCCAAAGTAATTATCATAAGTAAACTTAAATTTGAAAATCTCACAAAGGCTTAATTGGGGAGAGGGGCTGGGGAGGCTGATTAAAGTGAAGTCAGGCAGCCCATGAAGGAGTCCATGTTCACCCCGCAGAGGGGAGCCTAGCATCAGGCACTTCCACTGCTGTGTTTTGTCCCTGTTTGGATGAGCACTGAAGCCTTTCTCCATCTCTGTGAACAACCGGGCAAATCCTAGGTTAACATTCCCGTTAGAAATGACATTAAGATTGCCCCCAAAGTAAGTCTAAGGAGTCGAAACCAAATGGGTTCAAGCTTTGGTGAAAAATAACAGAAGAAAAAGATCTTACAATGCAGAATGGGAAAAACCACAGAGGGCAGAATGCCTGTAGGCTCCTGAAGGCCATTTTAGTCATTCCTCTGCCTCGTGAGCATGTGTGCAGTGCCAACCAGGCAAGCAGAGAGAGTAGCTGTAGGAGATGTGATGGAGAGTGGCTTTCCTTTGGGGCAACCCCATTCCTGTCCTCAGTGAGCCAAGAAGTGTCAAGGAAAAGATGAGTATGCTGTGCTGCGTCAACGTGCATGAACTTTGAAAACTGTAACCAGTTCCAGCCTGCTCCTGGCTTTCCCATCTCATGTGTGCCCCAACCTTTACTGAGGTGCAACTGTACTTTGCTAACATGTTTCTCTTTAATATAAGAAAACTCCACACTGGATAATTTATAAACACAGATGTGTTCCTTTCAGAGCTCAGGAACTGGAAAGATCATTACAAAGATGTAGACAGCTGGCTGTCTTCCGAGGTTGCTCTCTGCTTCCCAGAGGACACCTGCTCCCCATCCTCACACGCTGGAGACAGTGCTCAAGTTCTGCAAAGTGACCATTTCATCCCAGGGCCTCTGTGACTTGATCATTCCCTAAAGGCCTGAATTTCTGACACTGTCACCCTGGTCACTAAATTTCACCACGTGGATTTGGGAATAACACAACAAAAAACATGTACGTTTTCACTCATTTCTTAATCATTTCTTGTGAGCTAGAAATTTGTCAGGTTCTTAAACACTCTTCTGTGGTCCCTGTTAGGGATCTTCTCATTCTGGATGCCTTGTAACAAATGTGTGAGCTGAGAGCTGTTTCTCATTTCTGATCATCCTTCCCTCCAGATAACACTCCAAGGTCCCATTCTTCCTGAGCAGGAACATGGTCCCCTTGTGTGCATAGAAATCCCCGGGAAAGCCTGTTGCTCCTGAGTGAGGCGGGTTCCTAAAGGTAGAAATAAGCAGGGCAGTAAAGAGCGGCTTTGCTTCTGTGTGATAATCACCAAGCATTTGTTTGGAGATTAGGGTGAGAGCTACATTCCCCCCACCCCCACCCCTCAGCTTCACACTAGGCTGCCTGCCTTAAAGACCTTCCAACACACATAATGGGGCTCTTCTCAGCTGCTCATCATGTGGACTGAGCACATCCCGACTTCGAGGACCTGTAGGAATCTTTAGCTTTTATGTGACCAAGTCTAAGACGTCTCGAACAGCATGATGTCTAGGAAGGGGATCGATAGGGGGAACTTGGGGTGAGAGTAGCCTCTCCCAGGAGCCTTTGGGACATGTCTTGTCTTTCTTTATCTGTTTCTCCTAAGATTTTTTTTTTTTTTTTTTAAAGCCTAGTGACTTTCTGGGAAGTAGAGTGTTTTTTTGGTGGTTGTTATTTTATAAAAATATTTGAAAATTTTATACAACACATTCTGATCCTATTTACCCCAGCTCCTCTCAGAGCTGCCCTACCTTCCCTATGTACCCAGATCCAACCTTGTGTGCATGCTCGCCCTCCCTCCCTCCCTCCGCTCCTCCCTCCCTCCCTCTAAGGCCATTTCGTATTTCCCAACTAGTCTTGTAAAGGGGTTAAGCTCCCAGGAGCACAGACTCTGTCCCAGCTGCTCTCCAACAGTACCTCAGCTGAGGTGGGACTCGGGGGAGGGGAGGCTCCCACTGCCTGGCTCTGGTCAGACTTCGGTTCATCATCTCCCTGCCTCAGTCTCCTGAGTTCTGTGGTTACAGCTGTGCTCTAGGGCACAGCTGGATGATATAGTAGATGACAAGTGCTGACCAGCTTACTTGATGAGTTATTAAGAAAAATAGGAAGGAAGAGAGAGAGAGAGAGGGAGGGGAGGGAGGGACAATGTCTTCTGTACTAAGACATTTTGTTGCCATTTTCAGTGATGTACGTGGACTCTTGGAATTCATGTCCATACACTCTACATTCCAAGCAAGGGTCTACTCCAGATGCCTAGAAATTCTTCTCTCATTGGTCTCTCCTCAGAGGCCCTGTAAGAGGCCCTCGGAGCTTCTGGAAACAAGCAGCTCTGGCTTGTACAGAAGAAGGCATGCAAATTGCTTCCAGCCTCTCAGCTTGGGAAGGAGCCTTGCAGACACCACACAACATCTTTGTGCTGGAATTACTTCAGAGCAGTCAGGTTCCACAAAAGGAAGGCGGCAGAAGGCCGCACTCTGATCCTGTTCATCCTCCTCTTCAGCTGAAGGCTGAGCCTGCCTCTGCATCTAGTCATCTGAGTTCCCCAACCTGAATGCTCAGTTGTCTTATCTGCAAAATTAGCTGTTAGAACTCATCTCTGGTTTTGTTGGCTTTGATATGTTGGTAACTGTGATTTCCAGAATTGCTTCTCCAGAGTGAGAATTGGACCAAAGGAGTCTTTGCATGTAAGGTAGGAGAAAGATAGAGAGTTGAAGTCTTTCAACAGTCAGATAAGATGCCATGCAAAGGCAGAAGCACTGGGCAGTATCCAATCTCCACCAACACTCAGATCTTCTGGACCCATGGTCCTGCTGCCCTCCAGGGCCATAGTCCACACTGGTGATGGTCCACGGGGCAGTAGCTAGAGAGAGCTGTGCTTGGCTTCCTAGAATCCTCATAGGGACTGGTGTGTGACTTTAACAAAGTGATTTTTGCATCTATGTATTTGTCTACCTATCTATGTATCTGTTTACCTATCTACCTATCTATCTATCTATCTATCTATTTATCTGCCTACCTACCTACCTATTTATGGTGTGTGCAGGCAGGTGCAGGCAAATGTGTATCAAAAGTTTGCAGTGCTGGCTTGTGGGACTTGGTTCTTTACTTCCCCCATGTGAGTCCTAGGGACTCAGATCCCCAGGTTTGGTGACAGGGACATTCCTGCCAGCCAGTAGTTAGCTGTTGTTCTTCCTACCCTCTCTCCTACACCTTCACTTCCAGAACAGCTGGCACAGTTTCATAAGGTAGTTCCCAAAACAAATCCTTTATCTTGGGGCTGGAGAGATGGCTCAGTGGTTAAGAGCACCATCTGCTCTTCCAGAGGACCTGGGTTCGATTCCCAGCACCCACATGGCAGCTAACAAATCCTTTATCTTATCAACATGTACTTCTATAGCCCAGCATCTCACTCACCTGTACAGGATTTGCAGGACATCAGCTTAAGCCTTTCCAGGAGGAACTTGCTCACAGAGGCAGTTGTGTAGCCACGGGAAAGAAGTTAGTGCCAGACAACATCTGTGTTCCTGTGGAATCATTTTGTCTGTAGGAAGCTAGGATAGTTCTGGATGGTTCTAATGTGGTAAAGAAAAACAGTCTTTTTATTCTCAGAGTTCAAGCTGAAATTTTGTAATTAAAAAAACAAGTCCCAAGATGTTTATTTTGGAATTAATAAGGGAAAGACGTTTCATCTTGAAAGTTTGGCTTGAGATACTCTCTGGTTGCTCCCTGTTATTCTTTTGGCTTTGCATTTTTCCTCAGTTTCGCAAAGATGTTGCCTGCTTTAAGTGTTTCAAAACATTGGGGGACAAAGATAGATCCAAGTTTGATGCAGATGAATGTGTGCTATGTTATGGTGTTGAGTGGCTTGCTCAGTCCGTGGTTCTGAGAAGTCTGTGAACACCTGACACTCTGATTCCCAGTTGGTTAGGAAAGACCTGTGGGAGTTACTCTTTTCAGAAGCATGTCTTCCTCTTCTGGTCATTCTGAAGTACTACAAGAAACAAAACAACCTGAAACATGGACAGGAGTTCTCTATAAAGCCTGACTGTCCTGGAATTCACTATGTAGATCAGGCTGGCCTCGAACTCACGAAAGCTGGGGCTAAAGATATACATCACCAAGCCTGGCTAAAGATGGGCCTCTTCTTCTGCAAGTCCTGGTGTTTTAAAAGCACCCCTCCCCCATTCTAAACACTAGCCATGCTTTTCTTATCAGTGTCGTTAGTACCTTTAAAAGTCTTCTGCATTTTCCAGTCCATGTAGGTAGGTGTAATCAGCACAGTCCAGGCTCTTATTTCCCCTAAGAAGAAGGAAACTTCCTGGGTGAAAACCATGCCCTGGGCATTCCCCTTCCATCCTCTCTTTCATCTCTAGCGCAGAGGTCCTCCACTCAGCCCTAGCTGCACATTAGAATTTCCTGAGCAGCAGATTCTGCTACTGAACAACCCTGAACTGGTTTTGATTAGGGATAGGTGAAGTTACTATGGTGGTTAGAATGTGCCACTCGGGTGGAGAGCAACCAAGCAATGGTTCCCAAATACAGCCCATGTACCCGCACTCTTGTGGACATGCTGAGCATTTAAGGGTGAAGATGTAACTTAACCACCCGGATCCTTTGCCACCACCATGGTCCCTTTAACTCCTCAGAGTAAATATTGAGTCTCAGAATAAATGTTTATCCACAGGTATTGCTGCCCTCTGTTATCTGTGGGAAAGGTTCCTCCTTTTCATTATCTCATCTGGTGAAATTTTACAGGTAGAACTTGACAAAGCAGACGAAAAGGCGTGTTTTCCTGATTGGGTTGAAGTTTAAGATTCAAGGTCCTCATAACAAGATGTAACAAGATGGCAGCTTTTCAAAGATGCTCACTTCCCAATCCCCAGGACCTGCACATATTGGACCTTGCATAGCGCCTTAGCTTCTTTTTCTGTTGCTGTGATAAAATAACCTGAGAAAGGAAACTTACAGATTAAAAGGCTGATTTTTGCTCTCAGTTCATTGTTACCGGGAAGCCATGGCAGCAGCAGCTGGAGACAGCTGATCAGGGTGAGTGTATCCATCCATGGTCAGGAAGCAGAGAACAGCAAATGCCTGTTTCTGCTCAATCCCTGTCTCTATTTACACAAGCCAAGCTCACAGCCATGGAACGATTGCCGCCCACAGTGGACAGATCTCCCTACCTCAGTTAATGTAATTGAAATAACCTTCTCCAGCACACCCAGAGGCCTGCATACTTCTAGAAAGCCTGGCTCATGGAAAGTTGGCTTTGCAAGAGTGATTGTCCAAAGGTCTGAAGATGTGGAGGTCATTTTAGATTATCTAAGTATAACTTCCTGACCTGTAAAATGACTAATGCAATTGCTTAAACAATTAGATATGTGGCAGTTTGTTACTATGACTATAGATAACTGAGGTACAGTCCTCTCTTATACAGACCAAGCCCCTGAAGGGAGGGATTCTGGAAGTGTGTTCATATGACCATGTGCTTTGTAAAGTCAACATTTCCTCTCCCACTGATTAATATTGCTACTTTCTCTTCAGACTTCAAAGCAATTCTTTCAGGGGAATCAGTACCAGGTGGGCTCAAGTATTCTGTGGCTCAAGTAATCAAGGAAATGGCAGGGGGCTCTTTAGTTTGCATGAAGTAGGATGTAATCTTGTGATTTATAGTCACTTCCAATAAGTATCAAGATATTGCTGGGATATAAAAATACATCTTGAAGACCTTCAGTGTCCACTGAGTCAAGTACCCGGACTGGGGGTGTGTGTGGTGGAATCATATGACAACACACAACTTGTAGACTATTTCCTTAATCTCATCAGAGGAAGAAAAAAAAAAAACCTGTCTTCACCATCCCTAAATTCTTCCTATTGAACAGAAGCCATAATTCATAAAGAAAAAAATATAAATTGGAACATAAGCAATCAATAAACTCTCAGGTTATTTGATGAGCCAACTAGAGAAGAATAAATTATATGAATATAATTATAAATCATATGAATATTATTACCACAGTCCCGGGCATACATGAACTCAGTCACTGACAAATTAATTAATTTAAGGAATATTTATGATTAGTCACTGCATAAGTAAGTGTTAAATATCATAAGATGATTTGCAGAACTGGTGATTGCTGAGTTCAGCCTGTCCTGGTATCTTAGAACCAGTATGCTTGTGTGTGTGTGTGTGTGTGTGTCTGTGTGTGTGTGTGTCTGTGTGTAGGTCAGAGGTCAGCCTCAGGTGTCATACCTCAGGAGCTAACCATCTTGTTTTTGAGACAGGATTTCTCACTGAGGCCTGGGGCTCCATTAATAGGCCAGGGGAGCCTCCCGGAGGACCCCTGGGATCCAACTGTCTCCCACTCCCCGGACTGCAACATATGGCCACCATGCTTGGTGTTTTATCTGAATTCTGAGGATTGACCTCAGATCTTTAGGCTGGCAATGTAAGTCCTCTACCAGCCATGCTCTCTCCAGCCTCCTTATAATCTTTAAGAGAAGGAAATGGGAGATTGCCTCAAGCCAGGCAGTAATTTATTTGACATAGCCAGGAAAAAAAACTTAGACTGAATCCTTGACTGAAGACACCTTACAGGGTTATCTGGTGGGGTGGGTGGTGCTGGAAATCCAGAGGAAGAACGAAAAGTGTTTAGAAGAAATCACCTTGGCTGTAAGACCGAACTTGATAAACTAGAGGAAAAAAAAAAAAAGCTTATGTGAAAGAATGTTCCAATAAATGAGTGTATCATCACTTTTTAGGTTTGGCTGTACACAGATCATCGTAAGACAAGTGTAAGCATCTAATAGGAATAATAAACAACCCGTCAGGGTCATGTCAGCCATTATTTGCTAATATGAGGGTTTGGATTTTAAACATCTCTTCTGCATTTAGAAGCTAATAAAGTAATGCCCGTGGCACTTAATAAATTTGTTTTTGCCGTCGAGAAGGGCGTATGTGTAGACGTGTATGTGTAGAGTGCTCCAACTGGAAAAACTTCTCTAGGCATCGGCAGTCTAATTTAGGGGAGGGCGAGCCGCCGTGCGAGCCTCCCGCCTGCAGGGGGCGCGCCGCTGCGTGGCTCGAGGCCGCTCTGCCCCGCGCCGGCTCCACCTCTGTGGCTGTCCGCGCCCCGCCCGCCGCCGCTGGACCGGAGGACGTGCTGCTGCCGCCGCCGCTGGCTGCCTCGGGCGCAGGTACCGGGGCCGCGGGCAGCCGCTGGGCGGGAGGGAGCCGGTGACACCTGCTCTGCGGGCCCTGACGGCCGGGGGAGCCGGGCGATGCTGGCGGAAGGGGAGGGCAGGGCTAGGCCCGCGGTTATTCGGGGGTCGCTGGCAGCTCATGCCCCACCCCAGCCGGGCAGCGACCTCCTAGCCAGGCCTGGATGCAGAGCCTAGTTAGGAAAAGGTGAAGTCCTTAGGGCATCACAAAGGAGTCTGCAGTCAGGAGGTGCGTGTGAACTGTCCACACTGCCACTGCCCAGGGTACCCACGGCAAGACAGGATTTGCACCCTTTCCGCTTAGGCCTCAGGTCATCGTGAACTTTCACACTTGACATGCATCATTAAAAAGTATACCGTTTCTCTTCAGATTTCTCAACAACTGCCTTGGGGAAAAGACGTTTCTTTATTCTTTACAGTGTTCCACAGAATTTAGAATTCGCTGCAGAATGTAGTGGTAAGCATGTACCATTGAAGAGTAACCTGTCTCACTGTTCAGAGGGTAGCATTGGTACCTAGGCACTTCCTAAGGCTCTGTCAGTGGTGTTGAGGTTTTTATGTTCCGGTAACAGCTGACTGTCTTAGTGTCAGGTATTGTGCCCAGTGATGCCCCGTTTTAACATCTTTACAACAACCCTAACAAGTACTCTCTAATGTACAGTAAGGAAACCGAGGCCCAGAGTCTAAATTAACATGTCCAGGTCCAGACAGTTGGCAGAGAGTTAAATGGGATCTGAGATTCCCAAGATCCCACTCCAGCATCCCATTTCTGTTACCTTCCAATGGAGTGTTTCTTAAGATTTTTGTTTGCTGATACAATTTATAGCCTGAAATGATTTATTTAAGACCTAATGTGTATGGCAGTATGGAGAGCCTGTCCTTGTAATTTAAAAGGAGTTTAATGAGAAAACAAGTTTGTCTTTTAAATCTTGTAGTGATAATAAAGTTCAGTGTCCTAGGTCCACCTGCCTCTACAGTTTGATTTGAAGTACAAGGTGGGTCTGTGTTCATATACACGCATTAGCTGTGTGTTTGTTAACCCTATTTTCATAATGGTCTAGTGAGTTTACTTTGCACTTGTAGCACTATGCCAAACAGATTTTCTTTTCCTCCCACAGTAAGCTAATATCTTACAGGACACTGGAAAGACATGGGAGAGAAACTACCCACATGACGAGGCATGAAGGATACAGGGCACATTTTGTAGAACAAAGTCACTGGCTGCAAGGTCAAGGATTTTTGATGTGAAACTGGAAATGGTTATTTTACAGTCCCAGAGATTGGGGCGTGTAGAGTTTACCTTAATTCCTTAACTATTGCTGGGATGAAATACCTTGACAAAGCAAGCCGCCCAAGGGAGGAAGGCAGTCTGTCACTGTGGAGAATCGAAGGCGGCAGGATCTGAAGCAGCTGGTCTCTTATAGCCATGGTCAAGAGCAGAGCGCAGCAATGAATGCTAGTGTGCAGCCCAGCTCCTGAAGTCTGCTGCACACAGGGTGGCTCTTTCCATCCCAACTGACCCAGCTGAGGAAATCCCTCATAGGTATGTCCAGAGGCCAACCTAATCTGGACACTTCCTCACTGAAACCCTCCCCAGTGCTAACACTGAAGCTAGCCATCACTGAGTCCTGACTCTTAGCTGGTCTAGGGTTTACCAGTGTGGTGTCCAGGATCATGCAGTACGTAGAGCCTGTCTTTTGTGCTGTGGCAGTTTAAGATCCAGGGACATAAGGGTAACCTAAGTCCTTGGTCCAATGGCACTAACATTCCTTCAAAGAAGGATGGAGTAATAATTTATTTAAAAATGGAAATATATCCATTTAGATCGCAATAGTCACTAAGAAGAAAGATTAAGCAGTGAAGGGTAGGAAGTCCTGGGAAGGAGCTTTTAAGATTTACAGTAAGAAACAGTGCCAGAGAGAATACTCTGAAGCGGAACTGAAGGAAAAACATACAGCAGACACAGGAATCCGGAGAAGACTAACAAGGAGTCTACTAGGTTAGAGCAGAGGAAGGGAGAAAGGAATGAAGCCAGAGTCGGAGTGGATGGTGGGAAAGGCTGGCGTTCACTCATGAAGGGGAGGGAGGGTCGGGGGGGGGGGGTTGACCATGGCAAAGAGGACCAGACTTACTGTGCCCACGCTTGACTGTAAGAATAGAGATTGAGTCAGACCAGTTATCAGGTACCTAGTTAATCATCATTCCAGGGGATACAATCCAAGACTTGCCCATGGATGCCTGAAACTTTCAACAATACCAAGTCCTATATATACAGCTCTTTTCCTTTATATACATGCATATGATAAAATTAACAAAGTAGGCACAGAAAGAGATTACTAACAGTAATAAAATAGGACTATTAATTGCTGCAATACAAGATACATATGGTGTCCGCCTCTTTAAAAGTATATATTATATTTACTATCTCCTTGTGGGGTTTGAGGTGATAAAACGAAGCAAGATGAATGATATAGGCATTGCAACATGAGCCACAAGCATCACAGTATCGATACTGTGGCAATTGATCTATTAGTCCAGATGGCAGCCAAGTGACTGTCATTAACAGAGGACTTGCTGAACTTGGGTGGGTCACGTCTCAGCTGGAACAGAGTTAAGATTTCATCACATTATTTAGAATGGTGTGTGGTTTAGAACTTAGGAATTCTTCCTGGAATTTTCCACTTATACTCTGGACTATGAGTGACCATGGGTTGTTAGAAGCAAAGAAAGTAAAACCGTGGATAAGAGGGATTTATGTAGTAAGCAGCAATCATATTCTAGAAAAGGGCTTCCTGATAGATTGAAAGCAGATGTGAGGATAAGTAGTATCTCATGAAGGAGAAATCAGGTTTAGTTTTAGCCATATTTGAGATTCCTGCTCAAGCAGATTATTAGAAACTGGAGTTCAAGACTAGAGGTCAAGTTTTAGTAGAAACAGAAGTTTGGAAGTTATCAGAAAGGTAGTTTCCTGGCTAAATTTTACTCAGTATAACAAAATGCCCGATATAAATAAGTTGAAAGAGGAAAGATGTATTTTATTTCCAGGTTAGAGGTTTTACTCCATTGTCTTGACTCAGTTGCTTCCAGACCATTGTGAAACAGGACATCACAGAGGTGGAGTGGGTCACTGCTCATCACATGCTCACAGTAACTCACTTCCTCCACAGTCTCCCCAACCAGCCCCATCAGCTGGGAAGCAAGCCTTCCGGTCCTGAGCCTTTGGTGGGAACACTTCATGTCCAAACCATAGCAGGTTAAAGCCATGAGATTGTAGCATCTAGACTAAGGAGATGAGAATCAGTCATGGAAATTTTGTGTTCAGTGATTGATGTGATTAAGCACATCAGAGGCACTAGGAAGGAGATGCTTTGGAGTATTTGAGGGACAGGGTAGGTGTAGAGGGCCAGGGAGAAAGCGGCCAGCTGTGCCATCCTGCTGATTTGACAGCCAGGTGGATGGAGTTGAAAGTTGAAAGGTGACAGAGGGTCTTAAGAAGAGTTGGGATGCTTGTCATACAAGGAATGAAGGACTGTTATGCATAGAGGCAGGTAAAACACTATAGCATCCGGACACATGCACCCTGTAGACTTGAACAAAGTGGAGCGTGGAGCGGATGCCAGCTTACTGTGTTATGTGCCAATGCTGCCTGTACAATAGCTGTGGCCGTTTACATTTTAGAGACATGATGTGCCTGCCTGTGGTAACTGCTCTAGCTCTTAGCGTTCTGACGCTCTGGGATTTACTAAAAGTGCTTAAAGCCTTTCATCTAGATGGCCGCTTTAGTAAGATGGCCAAGTAGATGATATTGAAGGAAGGGTTGGGAAGGACTAGAACCTGCAGAATTGGAAGTGGGAAATCAGTAGCCAGGGACCCCAAAGCTGGTTCCCTGGGAAAATCAGGAGAGTCAATAAATCTGTAGGCAGCTGAAGAGAAAGGGAGAACGCAGATTACTAGCCTTGCACAAATTCTATTTGGTATTTAATCAAAACCCAGGGCCAGATGTTGGGGAGAAGCTGAAATATTGGAGAGACAGAAACAAACCACAGGCACTTCTCCCCCAGTCAGCTCCTCAGACCTGCCTGCCTCCACAGATCCTCCGAGCACAAGCTTCTCCCTCCTCAGCGGGCCAGGGAAGGGGCAGGGGAAGCTGGACTCCTCCCTTCTCTCCCTCCGTCCAGCCATCTCACTTCCTGCTTCTCTTTCCTAGAGCTAGGATTAAAGGTGTGAGCCACCATTGCCTGGCTGTTAGGTCTTGAACTCACAGAAATCTAGAGAATCTCTGCCTCCCAAGTGCTGGAATAAAGGCATGGGTCACCACTCTCTAACCTTCATGGCTCGTTGGGTGGCTCTGTCCTCTGATATTCAGACTATTTTTATTAAATATACAATATATCACCACAATGAGTGAGTTGGCCTAATGGTCCATGCAGGAAGATTGTGAATTTGAGGTCAGGCTAACCTGGGCAACATAGACACTATCTCGAGTATGTATGTGAATGAAAGGCCATCATTACAGATCCAATGGCTGTTAAATGAAACAATACCATACTGTGCCACACATTTTATAATCTAGATGAATGACAATCAGAGCCAACTTTCTAAACCGGCACCAGGCCCAGATGGATGCATGGGTGAATTCTGTCAGACATTTAAGGAGTTCTGAGAAGCCTCTTTGAGGTGAATACTTATCTTATTTGATGAAGCCACTATTAACCTACCAAAACCTCACAACAATTAGAAAGCTGCAGGCATATAACTCAGGATCATGGTGTGAAAATCCTGCACAAGCACCAGCAAATAGAATGATGAGTTTATAAAGAGGATTATATAGCAGCAGCATTAGGCTGAGAAGGGAAGCCTGGATCACAATAGGTGCTCAGTGGTGCAGCCTTCATTAGTGATGGAAACAACCTCTTCGGCAGCCTGGGCAAAGAGGAACTCGTTGGTAAAGAGCGTCTGCAAACCCTTCAGCCGACACTGTTCTTAGTGGTGAAGCTTCTCTGCAAGGTCAGACCCAAGACAGATGTCTGACCGCTGCTTTTCAGTGGGAGTCCTGCCTAGTTATGGTAGAACATAAAGAACAGGAAATGAAGGTGATGGTCACCTCGGCAGAAACTGTGCACAAGCTCCCAGAAGTGAAGAGTAACCACAGCAGAACTGAGACAGCGTCAGGGCAGGGAGTTCCAGGCCACCTTCGAGGCCTACCACAGGCAGGGGGTGAAAGAAGGGGGCAGGAGGGTGGATTTGAGTAAAGTTGGTTTTCTATGCCCTGGGAAAGGTACCCTTAAGTGAGTGAAAAGGCGTGAGGAAAGAACAGTCTGGAAGGATGTATTTGTAAAAGACACATGATAAGGAAGTGTTACCGAAAATGTAGACATTCTTAAAACTGAGTAATTAGAATTTGACCAGTTTAAAAATGGGCTAAAGACTCTGGTAACTGGCTTCTTCCTTGGTCATTGTGTGTATTGTGTGTATACACACAGCACAGCTTCTGGGAGTTGTCGCTCATTCTGCCCAGTGTGTTTGGGGCTTGAACTCAGGCCGTCAGATGTGGCACCAAGTCCTTTCACCCTCTAGACATCTCCGTGGCCCTGACATGAGTTATTTGTTATTTGTTTGAGACTGGGTTTCTACATAGCCCTGGCTGTTCTGGAACTGCTCTGTAGGCCAGGTTGACTTCCAATTCACAGAGATCGCGCTGCCTCTGCCTCCTAAGTCCTGGGATTAAAGGCATGATGGCTAGTTGTTTTACTTATTATTTGTGAAATTGTAATTCTGTTATTTCCCTCTTTTCTCCCTCCACACCTGTCCTGCTCTCTTTCAAATTCATGTATATTCAGGTTGGCCTGAAGCCTGTGAGGAGAATTTGATTGACTGGGGTGGTACCACTTTCTAGGCTGGTGATCTTCAGCTGGTGGGTGTGGAAAGAACAAGCTAAGCATGCTTTTGTTCACTGCTCCATGCCCATGGCTGCAGAGTGATGTGACCAGCTGCTTCCCGCTCATCAAGAGTGATGAGGCACTGGCCCTAACTCCTGGAGGTTGCTTCAGTTAGAGTTTATCACAGGAACAGGAAAGGACAGTAAAACAGACCTTAACAAACCCCTATCAAAGAAGAACAAAGAAAGACCAAATGAGCATAGGAAACTCCAGCATATGCTGTCAGGGGAATGCAACCTAAAGCGGTGCGGAAGTGATGCTCACCCAGTAAAATGCTTACAATCCAGAACACAAATAGCATGGGGTGTTGTTGGCAAGAAGGTGTATCAGCAGCCTGGTATCATGGTGCTTGGTTATAATCCCACCGTGATGGGTGGCAAGGTAGAGGCAGGAAGATGGAGAGTTCCTGGCCAGCTTCCACTGCACGGCGAGGTCCAGATTCCACTGCTTAGTGTGGTTGAGGTTGACGAGCTACATAGCACAGCATTGCCTGAGAAGACCATAGGGTAAGAATGTAACTTCATGTTTGAATGTCGACTGCCACGCACCACAAAACAAAGTATAAATTTCCAGAGTTTTATTTTTACTGATGGGAAAGCAAAATAGTACAGTTCTCACAGGAAGACAGTTTGACAGTTCTTACAGAACTATTTCTGCCACACAAGCCACAAGTTATATATATTCTTTGGTAGGAGTCAAAAAAAAAATACATGTCCATACAAATTTATAGTCCCTATGTTCAAACTTGAGCAAATGTGGTGTGAGTCAAGCAAAATGTCCTTCAGTAAATGAATGGATTAGCTGGCTGATAACACCAGACAATGTCATATCATCCAGCACAGCAAACAGAGGAACCAGTATCCAGGTAAGACGATAGGAGATGCTGAGGAGCATGCTCCGAGGTTTAGAAAAGCAGAGAGGGCCATCCTGACTTCAGAAGCAGGCCTGGGAGCAACAGCTGTGCAGCCGGATGTCACCCTGTTTGGAGTGGCCAGCGGGGCTAGAGCAGAGACTGAGGATGCAAAAAATACATCCACCAAGGGAGGGGATGGGAGCAGGTCAAGGGCTCCTGTGCATTAGAGTTGGTGGGAGATGGAGACAGGCCTGAGGGACTCTGGGTGTGTCTGTCTGCAGTGATGGCATGACTGAAGTCATCTGAGAAACAATAATTAGAAGCTGTAACCCGCCAGTGTGGAGAGAAGTAGGGTGGCAGAGGGGATCTGTTGAGTACTGCCGGGAAGGATGGACACTGGCTGTCCTGACCCCGAAAGCATGGCTTTTCTTTATCTTTGTCCTTCTTCTGCCTCTGTAGATGGAGATGAAAACATCTCTGATTTCAGGTCATTTTCTAAAATACAAAACGTGTGCATTCTGAGATACAATTTGTTCCATGTATTCAAAAATAAGAACTGTACTATAATATTTGAAGCCTATGAGGTCATTGTCTCTTGAAGGCCTTTTAAAGAACAATTTTCCTGTCATAGTGATCTCTTCTGAACAGCGTGCTGCTCATGAGTGCCAGAACAAAGGTTCAAAGTAGCAACTATTCAGACTTTTAAATAGAGAATTGTTAAGTGTTACAGTTTGTCACGCCCCGATGACAGGTCATACAGAACATTTTAAAAAATGAGGCCATTTACCATGTTAGTGCCAGTAAATGACTAAATACTGGTTTTAAGAGATTGTGAGTAAGAACTGGAAGAAAGCTGAGCTGTGTGTAAGATAACAGTGTGGTGTCTGCGTCCCCACAGGATGGCCCATCCACGTAGAGACTGTTACTCAGCACTAGAGGATGCTGCTTCCTGGAACACAGTGGGTCTGAGTGTAGCTGCTGAGCCATGGACCCGTGCTCTTTCTCCCGTGTTGTTGCAGTGACTGGTGAGCTTTTTGAGCAGTCTCTAAAGGTAGTTTCTAGGGTGGAGACTGAAAACAGGGTTCAAGGACAGAGAGCAGTCACCTTTTGGAGACCTCAGTCTCTTACAACTGCAGTTCCAGGGAGCTGTACACATGCACAGCAGTGCCCCACCTCATGTACCTAATTCCCGGAGCTATCCAGGAACTAGCCAGCCTCTGTTCCCTTCTCAGAAGGTTCCCAGGGCTCTCTGGAAGACTGAGCCACGTTTCCTAGGACCGGCTCTCAGAAGGGAATTGCTGCATCTCGTTGCTCATGCACTTGAGATGATTATCCTGCTAGGGAAACTCTGGAAAGTGCTGGTCCTGCTCTGCATCAGGGTCTTGGCATTCTCCACTTCCTACCTCACCAAGCAGTGCCTGCATGACCGCATGCAGGACGTTCAGCTACAAACTAACTTCTGCCTCCAAGCTTATTCCTATCCCTATAACCTGAGCTTGGAAAAACAGGAAGGAAAAATTCTGTTTTCCTTTCTTAAATCCAGATCGCTGCACTTATTCCTAGTTTCACTATCTGGGTATCAAAAGCGACCCTTAGATCCAAGAGAGAAAAGGGCCAGCACTCCCAGCAAAGCCTCGGCTACATCCACCGCCTGTGTGGAGGTCCTTCTCCCAGTGCGGGGGTGGGGGGTGGGGAGGTTAGTGACATGCCACTCTAAATGGACAGTGGGCAAAGCTGGCCCCTCAGCTCTACAGCTATGTCAGGCGTGTGCAGCCAACAAAGGCCTCCGAGTAGTATGGTGCTCCAATAGAACCCCTGAGAGTTGCTGGATCTTAAGAGTCTGTGAAGGTCTCCCGATGGACTAGAAAAGCAGAAAGTAGCCTCACCGCAGTCAGACAACCTCAAGGATGTCTACCGGGACCTCCCCAAGGTTGTGTGAAGGAAGATTACCTACCCCCCCTCCAGCTTTGCCTGGAGGAGGGAGACCTGCCAGCTCCTGGCATGTAAGGCACTATTGTCTGCAAAAGTAAACTAAGCTGAGGACTACCTGACCCACAAGGTGGTGCTATTGGGCCATGTGAGCAATGCTGTTAACTGCTCTGTGGGCCACAGCCTGACCTTCTGGGGCTTCAGAACCTAGGCCTGGGAGTATAGATCATAACCTGAAGAGGAGTCTCAAACACTGCATAATTTCATAGTAAGGGGTCTAGAAAATGAAGGTATTAACTGTCCAGATTAGCATTTATTACCTTTATGAAAATCTTATTTAGATTTATTTAAATGTATTGTCTTTTCTAAAAGTGAGTCATGACTAAACATTAAAGCAGTAAAATCCTATAAACATCCCCAGGACATCAGACACCCCTGTTTAATGTTTTTGGAGTTTTTGTTGGAGGAGAAAAAAAATTGGGTAAGGGTTCACTTGTTATCCCAGACAGTAAGAATAACTTTCGGAACAGCAAGTCCAGGAATTCAGTCACTTCCTGTGAAGTAGAGGATATTTCCAGAGATTTTGTAGTTGTTTTTCCACAAAAACTTACTTTGTATTCAGTGACAACAAGATTGGTTCAGAACGCTTGTGCTGGCTGCTTCCTGTGGAGCAAGGGACAGGCAGACCTTTCTTGTTTTTAGGAGGGAATTCATTTGGAATGTGGAGTAGCCTCGGACCCCCTTGTGGGGGCTCTTTGATGGAAAGGATTGCCAGTTCATCATGTGACAAGGGATCTTGTTATGCCCACATGTAAGAATTTCCACCAGGGAGGCTGGACACGTTGTGAAGAGTGGGGATTTTATTGCTACCTACAGAGAATGAAAACCTGGGTTGATTACCTAAGCTCTGCACAGCAGAAGGGGGTAAGAGACCGTTGCCCCAATGGGCGGGGGGGGGGGGGGGGTTTAAAGAAGAACCTACGTAATCAAGCTGTGACACACCTTGATGTTCCAGGATTGGGCAAAGGGGTAAGGTGCAGCAGCCATTGGAATTTTCTGGTGCAAATACAACCTTTGAATCCATTGGCTGCTGAGGAAGTTTACTCGCAGACCTGGGCCCTGCCCCCAGAATGAATCCAGGTCCTTACAATCTCATGATTAAACATAGTGACCTACATTTACTCTGGGAACCCAGGGTTCTTCTGCAGAGCAGATTGTTGTTTCAAGAAAAGCAACTCGTGCTGCATCATAACTGAATGCATGTCACTTGTTCACATGAGAAGACATAGGTGCCCGAATTCAAGTGTTTTCCTTTTCAATAAGCTTAGTTCTCTAAGGCCATCTACAAAGTAATTCCTGATTAACCTAGTTTAAATTAGTTTATGAATGTTTATCATTCAGTAATTTATACATTTCTAGTTAACCTTTTTGTTTGCTATATTAATGAAGTTTTAATTATAAAACAATTGATAGGATGGCATTGAGGAAATTACAGAATTTAGACTTTTAGGGCAGGATGTAGTCAGTTGGTAGAGGTTTTGCCTCAAGTATGGGAAGCCCTGGCTTTGCTCCTTAGTTCTGCACAAACTGGATTTGATGGCTCATCCCAACTACACGGTCACATTTGAGTCCAGCCTGGGTCATGTCTCAGAAGGGGAAATAGGAGAAAATGTTAGAAGCCACAGGATGGGAATCCTCTCCCAGTTTGGATGTCCAGTGAAGATGTGTCCTGGCAGGAGACCTGTCTTCGTCTAGACCTTGCTTATTTTGAGTGTTGTTGTTTTAGTCCAGAAGAAAGATCTACTGTCTTCCTTCCCGTGTGCTGGGCTCTGCTCAGAGGGCTGTCCACAGCTTCCAGTGTTTTCAGAATATGGTCATGTGTTCCTCCTCCTAAGGACTCGTGGTGGCTGGACAGGTGGCCTAGAGCACTTGCCGCTCTTAGAGGCAGAGGACCTGAACTTGGCTCCCCAGATGGCTCAGGGGACTCACAGACTCCTGAAACTCCAGATCCAGGGTATCTGACACCTCTTCTAACCTTCAAGGGCACTGAATACATGCATGTAAATAAAAATAAATCTGTTTTTAAAGGAAAAAAATAAAAAACCAAGTCAATATTCGCATAATTATTTAGGAGAGATAAGTCAAAGCTTTGAAGTTCACATTTTAACCATAGGATTGATCAATAGAAATTTAATTCCCAGGCACCTCTAATACAAGATTTCTGATGATAAATAAATAAGCTTTCAAGTCCAACTTAGTTTTAAGATGAACCACACACCAGTCTCTTCCTGGCCACTCCGTACAGAGAAGAACAGAGTTCCATAGCCACAGGTACAGCCTCATCTGGCTACAACCGTCACTCACCTTGGAACCTATGATAATAATCAGCTGTCAATCAAAATAGGGGGTGTTTAACTTCTCTTGATTAAAAATGCCTATGAATTTGAACCTCAGTAATAGGAAAAATGTAAGGCAAAGAGCTTGTGTGAAGATTCATTTGGAAAATTGTGACACATACATGTAATAGAATAATCTTCACTCCCATTGAAATTGGTTGTAAGATGCCAGGTACATGACTGTAATCTCAACACACAAAATGGAGACAGGAGCATCAGGGTTCAAGGTAACCTTGACCACATAGTTTGATGCTCTCCTTAGCTACATGAGCCCCATCTTAAAAATTGTTATGAGGCAGTGTTAATAGTGATAGATGTTTACAGAGTAGTTAGTGAAAGGGTTAGGGTTAGTACATGTAACAAGTGATAATACATATGTGACCGGAAGGAAAGAAGGTGAGCGCCCACAGCACCAAACTGTTGGACCTTCTAGTAGCTAGAGTATGGATAACCTTTCTTTGTTTATATTTATTTTTGAACCCTTGACAGTGAAACATAGAAACTTTAAAGTCCTGTGACAATAAACCTAAGTAAGGTATACTCAAGAAAGAACCAGCAGGGTCTCCTGCCTCTAGACGTCCTAAAACACCAATGAGCTGGACACTGCCTCTGCCAGGACAGTCAGACAGATAGCACCCACTTCTTGCCCTCTAGAAGCATGGTCTGAAGTTGTAGGACCACCATGAGCCAATAGCAAAGTTGGTTGTTCTTTCTACAAACGGACTGGGGTCTGAGACAGGATCAGTGCTCCACCCAGCTGACCCCCAGGA
>PVIH01008306.1:0-92190 GCA_004025045.1 Sigmodon hispidus | reverse complement strand
AAGGTATTAGCTCAACTATGTTCATAGCAGCATTATTTGTAATAGCAAGAACCTGGAAACAACCTAGATGTCTCTCAACTGAAGAATGGATTAACAAACTGTGGTACATCTACACAATGGAATACTACTCAGCAGTAAGAAAAAATGATATCCTAAAATTCGCAGGCAAATGGATGGATTTGGAGAATATCCTCCTGAGCGAAGTATCACAAACTCAGTGAGATAAGCAGGGGATGTACTCACTCACTAGTGGTCTCTAAACAAACAAACAAGAAAAAAAAGCCAAACACGCCCAAGCGGCAAACCACAACCACTGAACAGCTTGGGATCAGAAACACCCTGGACTGACCCTTCAAACCCCATTCCAACTATAGGAACACCTGTCTCATTCTTGAGGAAGGGGGGACAAAACTGGATTAAGCCAGGAGTGGAGACTGATCCAAGCATTATTGGGCCACTGTGACCATAGGACTGTCTGCTTCCTGCCCAGGGAGGGGATGGGGAGTTGCAGAGAAGAAAAATGACCAGATGTGGTGGGAGGGGGAAGAGACCTTGAATAAAGATATACAGGGATGGAAAAAAAAATTCAGAGGGAAAAAAACCCATTTATTCTTTTGATTCTTCATAATGCTACTTTTATATTTTGCCAATATTTACTTATAGTAAGCAATGTAAAACTGTATAAAATATTAGAAATTTTTTTTAAAAAATGGATTAATTCTATATTTTTTCACCATCAGCAAGTGTATTGTTTGAACTATTTAGGAACATATATTTGAAAATAACTGTAGTTTAATAGCTTTTATAATAAAAAATTTATAGCTATGATAATAAAAAAATCTAAGACCCTGCTAGAGTAAAGTGTGAAAAAATATATGACCTAATGATTCTCTAGAAAAAAAGAAGACTCAAGTAACACAAGATAAATGGGACCACAAAAATATCCATTATATATTTACAAATAGAAATGGATTTTGATGTCACTCAATTAAGATGTACAAAAGATTAAGACTCTGTTGTCAACATGGTCTCTCCTGTCAAGGTCACTCTGCCTCATTTTTATTTTTTTTACTGCTGTGGTTTTTTTGTATTCTGAGGAATAGCTTGGACCCATGCTAAAAATTTGTTCCAGAGGGAAAATTATATAGTCAATCATGGTCAAGTCATATCAGTTATTTTTCGGTATTTAGAATGTAAAGGCTTAAATTGCTTGTGGCTTATATTTTTAAATACCAGACAGGAATACAGTTTGGCTGTGAGGGGCTCCTACAGCTGCTTCTGAAACAAGGGAAAGTGCATGGTCACCCTGACTCCAACTGCCTCAGCAGAGAAGGACTGAGGACTTGATATTCAGACCCTGCCCAGGGCAGAGTCAATGATTGAGCAGACCCCTTGCTCAGAGGTGACAGGAGACACACAAGCCTGCTTGCCACAACTGACCATGAGCCACCTAATTGTGAACCACTGAAGCCATGGGCAGATGCCAGTGCAAAAATACATATAATAATATAAAGAACAACAAGGTAACTCCAGATGAAACTGTGGTGCTACAACTACAAGACCTGAACAAAGCTAAGAAGAAGAAGCAGATGGAAGCAACACCAAAAATACCTATATAAAGATCATTGAAACCCTCAAAAAATAAAAGAAAAATTTCTTTAAAGTAATAGAAGAAAATACAAACAAAACATTTTGAGAGATGAATAAATCTTTGAAAGAAAAGGTAAACCAAAAAATGAAAGAAACATGCTAGGAAATAAAAATTGAAATAGAAGCAATAAAAAAGGCACAAAAAGAGGCAAAGGCAGAAATAGGAAATCTGTGGAAAAGAGCTGGAATTACAGATACAAGCATAACCAACAGAATTCAAGAGATGATATCAGTCAAAGAAAATAGTAAAACCAAAAAAACCATAACACAAAATGTTCACGAAATCTGGAACACTATGAAAAGATCTAACTTGGGAATAATAGGAATAGAATAAGGAGAAGAATACCAGCTCAAAGGCACAGATAATGTATTCAACAAAATCATAGAAGAAAACTTTCCTAACTTGAAGAAGAAAATGCCTATAAAGATACATGAAGCTTACAGAACACCAAATAGATATGATCCCCCCAAAAAGTCAGCGCACCACATAATCAAGCCACAAAATGTACAGAACAAAGGAAAAAATTGTAAGAGCTGCAAAAGGAAAGGGGCAACTTACCTATAAAGGCAGACCCATCAGAATAACACCTGACTATTCAATGGAAATGATGAAAGCTAGAAGGGCTTGGTCAGAAGTTATACAGATGCTAAAAGAGCATGGCTGCCAAACTAGAATACTATATCCTGCAAAATTATCAATCACCATAGATGGAGTAAACAAGATATTTCATGACAAAGTCAGACTAAAACAATACCTATCTACCAATCCAACACTACAGAAAGCATTAGAGGAAAATCTCCCACATAAGGACCCCAGATACACCCATCGTAGCAAGTTACAACTTAACATTCCTTACTGAATACAAAGACACAGAGGGAGAAAGAAGAGGGGAAAAAGAATGTAACATATATGCAGTACATATTTTGTAGATAACTTATGCTCTTGATTAGGAAAATGTAACTTAATACTGCATTTTATTTAATACATAATACAGGCTATCTTTAAAAAGATTTAGCTTCCAAACAGAAAATGAATTAATTGCATAATGAACCTTTGGAAAAATATATTAATGACTCCAATGGTCACTAATTTGATTTAAATATTTAAGACTTTCAGGGAACATTAGACTAATTGTTAGTATCATAAAAATCAACTTTTATTTGCAATAGGACTTACGTAAAATTTAAAAAACTCAGTGAATACTTTGTGCTGTATATCTCAATGTGAAATACCACTTCAGAGATTAAAAACCTGGAAACATAGGATGTTATCATAACTGATATTTCCATGCAGTAAAAAAAAAATAACCAACTCATTACCCCTAAGTCCACCACATCATTGAACTTGGAAATATTTTCAAAAAAATGGGTCTCTATATTAATTGTAAATGCAGAAATTTATTTACAGTTATAATAGCAAAGCAAAATACTTCTTTTATACCAAAATTGCTAAGTGGAAATACAATTCCACATTAAGTGCTTCAACTTTGGCCTGATCTTCAGACCACATTTGGACACTGATGACCAGGGTTAAGTACAAATTATTGGTATCATGACTAATTCTAAGGTACTTACATTTACATTTAATTTTTTTTGTTTTTTTTAATTTCATGTGGTATTTTTATCATATTCATGTCATATCATATGCATGACATTCTCTATACAGTCCCAACTCACCTGGAATTTCTCCAGCCAACAAGACTTTTCTCCCTATGTTTTATTTTTTAATGTCACATTGGATTGAATTAGGGTTGTGAACATGGGCATGTGTAAAAGGTCATTCACTGGAACATGAATGACTTAACAGTAGCTGTACAACTGATAAGAAATGACTTCCATTTTCCAGCAGCCATTAACTATCCATAACATCATGACGTCCACCCTTCGCCTAATGAAAATAGTAAAATGAAGCCTATATCTCTTAAGATAGCCTACATTTTGTTTATTGCTGAATAAATTGTAGTATTAAGTTTCATTTGAAGACTTAATAACAGTTAAGCATAATTTTTGTGAGTTTAAGAGTGCAATGACCATGATGTATTAAGCAGCCAAAACAGCACAACACTCTTTATTTTATTAATAAAATAACTTTGTAATTTTACAAAGTCAATTTGTTATCACCAGGGGAATTATTTTTAAAAATTAACATTCTTAAAATTTTGTTTTTGTATCATTCCCAGCAATTCTAATAGCACCCATCAGAAAATAGATTTTGTATGTTTTAAGTAATTTGAAAGAGAATTTTTGAAATGGATATTTTAAAGGGTCCTGAAACCCATGTTTTTTGTTAGACCATTGATTTTTTTTTAAAGTATAAAAGTATGTGTCCATCACTGTAGTTGATGATTATGCTATTTGTTATACTATTTAGATATCAGCAACAATTTTTGTGTTGTAAAAGGTTTCTGGCCTCGATTTTTGGGACTTCTTTGAGATTTGGACCCACTCACAGCCCCATTGCCACTTAGGCTCAAATAATTACACACAGGTTTATATTATTTTTATGTGGATTGACCTAGAGTTTTGGCATATAACTTGCTAACTCCTTCATCTGAACTCAACCCATCTTGTTCAGCCATATGGCTTGATACCTTTCTCTGCAGAGGATTTAATTTTCTTTTCTCTGTGCCTGCTGCCATCACCTAATCATGTGTATGCCACATCCCTGTGGTATCTGTGTCAGTTCTTTAAGATGCTCCCAGGGTTTCTGTAGACTGGTAGCTCTGCCCCATGTTTCCTGTCTGCCTTTTGCCAATCAGCTCTTTATTAAACCCATAAGTGGAACAAATATTTACAACATTACCATCATAATCCCACTAAAATTTTATGTCAACTTTTAGAAAAGTACTATTTATCAAATATAAAAATGAGTAAAGAAGCAAAAAAAAAAAAAAAACTTCAGATGTAGTCCAACAAAACTAACTGATGCTTTCAAAGTTAGCTAGGATATTTAATAAAGTTCAAGCATATGACAGATAAAATAGCAAGAACGGATATTGTTATTTCTTCTTATTTCTCTGACATGGTGTTATGTATGTTGTCAGTGTATAGCAAAGGCTATCTGGTGGCAATCCTCCTTCCTCAGTCTTCCAGATTCTCATACATTGGGTTGATGATCCCATCAATTCCTAGTTTTGAAACTTTGATAGTTAATAAATATTTAGAAAAAGTGAGAAATTTGGAGATATGCTGGGATCTGAGAGTGTTAAGACAAAAGGTAATTGTAAAATAATTTAATAATTCACCAAAAAGATGACACTTGTTGGTGCTTCAGTCTTATAAATGGAAGAATTTTTGAAATCGTTGCCAATGTGTGTTGAATCTGGGAATACTTACATTGGCTTTCTCAAATAGAATTGAGCAAGTAGGAGCATGTGAAATGATTAGTATCTCAAGTAGATGTACCTAAATATTTGCTTTACAGGATGAAAAACAGTACACTTTCAGCCAATGGGAGCGAGAAGTTCATGGTCAATGAGGTGACAGGAAGTGAAGTTAAAATACTAATCCTCTGAAAGGTAATTAAGAATTGTGGATGGGCTTACACTAAGGAATCTTATCTATAATCCTATCAGAGTTTTCATAAAAGCAGTGTGAAAAACTCATACAAATTGCTCATTACAAGAAAAATAAAATAAAGAAAAAAGAAAAACTTGGTACCATAAATAAGTCTAATCAAGAAAATTTGTGAAACTACTGAATATACAATAGAAAGATTGGTTTTTGCCATTAATATAAACTACTTACTAATTGTCTGCAAACATGTAATATATGAATAATTGAAAAGAAGGAGTTATTTTACATAGAACACCATATTATACATTATGAACTACTGTGGTTTATAAAACTTTATAATATATATATAGTGGCCATAATATATATAATATATATCTATATTAAAGTATATTACTGTATAAATTTACATATCTTAATAAAAACACAAGTATAAAATTATATTTAAAATGTTATATGTTGTGTATTGTATATGATATATTTAATTTATATATATAATATATTTAGCAAATATTTTTGGAAAATAAATATATTTTATATATTAAATATATTATATGGTATATATGGTACATAATGTTATATATCTACATGTTTTCAGAAGTTTGTGAGTAAAGCAGTTACACTATATCAAGGTTGAACTTTTCAAATGTCATTACAGTAATAACAACATATGAGTAATAGATATAGTAGTAATTGATGACTGGATACCAAAGTTTTCAGAAGCCCAGCAAAACAGGACATATTTCCAGACTTAATACTGCTAATATTACAGAGACTTGTTTTTTATATTCATACTGTGCACTTTAGAAAAGATAAATAAATTTGCAATATTTGAAGTAGTAAAGTTTTGTTTTCATTGCATGTCCAAAGATATTTCCAAAGTGAAGCTGACATTGTATGACAAAATAGAGAGATTAGAAACAAACAAACTAAATACTATTTAGGTTACTACCTAAAAATAATAAAATTCCAGCATTTTTTTTGTGCTCACTTTAATTTGAGTTGAAACTTGTTATAAATTTATAACTTATTAATATTAAAAATATAAAAGTAAAGGCATTCATGATTTATTGTGTAAGATCTGATTGTATCAACCATAACAGTTTAGAAACCTATGTATATCTAATATTCCAGTGTACGTGTAATGGATTGTATAATTTTTAAGGAAGGGTTAAAGAACCAAGCATTATCAAATATTTATAGACAAAGAAACAAGCATAAAATATATTCACATCTACAGAGAAAAAAATAATTATTGTGCATTAATTTTGAAAGATGTTTCACTTTAGTCACAAAGCATTTATAAAATTAAATCCTATCAACTGGACCAACCAAGCCTCTGTCTATACAGCTGACTAAGAGCTGAGCATGCCAAACAGAGTCAGGCCAAACAGAGTCTCCACTACTCCTCAAATTCCAGCCCTGGGACATTCTCTTAAACAACCCAACCACACCCAGCTCTGCTCTAAGCTATTAAAAGCTGGGAAAGCAACCCCAACCCAATTTTCAGCAAAATACAGCAAGAGGGGTATCCCATGGGCAAAATCCCACCAGACCCAGAGTCTGCATCATCACACCCCGAGAAAAACTGGACCTTTCCATGCACAGCTGAATAAGATGTAAGCAGTATTCAGTCCCTTACACTAAGCAGAGGCCTTACTACTCTCTGAACCTAAAACAAGGGTACGACTCCAACCACACCTATCTCTCCACTAAACAAAAGAAAGCTGGGAGAGTGACTCCCTAAGGCCAATTTCCAGCAAAACACATCTCGAGGGACATCCCACAGGCCAAACTATGCCCGATCCAAAATCTGCATCATCACACTCCTCCGACAACTTTTTCAGTAGGGCCTCTCTATAAGAGGTGACTAAAAGCTGACTAGCAGCTGATTATGAACCAACTAAAAACAACCACTGAAACAATGGGAGACATACAGTTCCTTGGCTTACAGCCATCTAAGAGCCTAATAAGAGCAATCCCTGCAATTGTTTCAGACACAGAGCCCTTCAGGATTGCAATGGACTAAGAGCTGACCAAGAACTGAACAAGAGTGAACCAAGGTAGCAATGGGCAGATACCAGTGCAAGAATACATATAACAATATAAAGATCAACAAAACACCACCAGAAAAAAATAGGTGGTTTTATAGCAACAAGACCTGAGCATAAGAATAAAGGGGAAACAGAAGAAAACAACCTTAAAAACAACTTTATAAATGTAATAGAAACTTTAAAAAGAATCTTAAAAACTCATCTAAAGAAATTAAAAAAAAAAACAGAAAATTGGAAGAGATTAGCAAATCCCTTAAAAAAGTAAAAAAAAAACCAAATAAACAAACAAAAACATGTGAAAGAAACATTCCAGAAAATCAAAATCAATATAGAAGCAATAAAAAGGCATGAACCAAGGCAAAGCTGGAAAGAGAAAACCTGAAGAAGCTAACCAAAACTACAAATTCATAGCCAACAGAATCCAAGAGATGAAAGAAATCTCCAGAGTGGAAGATTTAATAGTGGAAATAGGTACATCAATTAAAAAAAAACAACAACAACCCTAAAACCAAAAAAAGTCATAAGAGAACACATCAAGGATATCTGGGATACCATGTAAAATCTAAACAAGATTGATTGGAATCAAAGAAGGAGAAGAATACCAGCTCAAAGGCTCAGAAATCATATTTAGCAAAATCATAGAAGAAAACTTGCCCAACATAAATAAGGAAATATCTATAAAGATAAAAGAAGCTTACAGAACATCAAGTGTACTAAAACCACAAAAATATCAGCTTGCCACATAATAATCAAGCCACTAAATCTACAGAACAAAGAAACAATATTAAGAGCTGTAAAGAAAAAGAGGCTAAATTAACTAAAAAGACAGACCTATCAGAATAACACCTGACTATTCAATGGAAACAATAAAAGCAAGTCCTGTTAGATGTTATACAGGCACTAAAAGAACACCTAATCCAGTCTTGATCTTGGGATGAGGAGAGTGGTTTTGCCTGGAGGTGGATGCTGAAATAAGCCACCTTGGGACCTCATCCCCTTTTCGGGGAGGAGATAAAGAGAGATAGGGAGAAGAAAGAGAAGGGGAAGGGAGTTTGAACAAAGGACTACATGGATAAAAAAAATGAGGCTTTATTCAAAATAGAAAATATATATATAAGAAAGTTACTAAGAGGTGTAAAGTATATAGAGTTGAGAGACATTAAAAGATAATTTTGATAATACAAATTAGGATAGGAGGTGAATTAGTTACAGTACCTTGAACTCACCAAAATAGGATAGATATTTGAATATTTTCTCTAAATTTGTTAAATGTTAATGGACTAAACATTGTTGATATAATTATTGCCTGTATATATTATATACCTTTATTTTACATAATGTATATATTTTTTCTTATATAAGTTATAACCTTTTTATTTTAGACAAACAAGGAAAAATGTGACAATATTTTGTTTGTGCTCTAACAAATATAGCTTGCCTGGAAAAAGAAAAGGAACATGAATACCAAACCAGCCTGTTGTACCCAGCAAAATATCAATCAGCATAGATGGAGTCAACAATGTATTTCATTACAAAACTAGATTTTAAATTACCTATCCACAAATCTGGTCTTATAAAAAGTACTATAGGGAAAACTTCAACCTAAGAATACCAGATACGCCAATGAAATAAAAAACAATTGATAATTCCAAAAAAGAAAAACCCAAAGAAAAGAAATAAATATAAGCTACCACCAAATATAACAGGAAATAACAATCATTGGTTATTAATAACCCTTAATATCAATGGACTCAATTCACTTATAAAAAGATACACCCTAACATAATGAACAAACAAACAGAAGCCATCCTTCTACTGCATATAAGAAACACACCTCAACTTTAAAGACAGCTACAGACTCAGAGTAAAAGGTTTGGAAAAGACATCCCAATTAAATGGTCTTAGGAAACAAGCTGGTGTAGTCATCCTAATATCTAACAAGATAAACTTTAAACTAAATTCAATTAAAAGTGACTATGATGGGTATTGTTTATTTATCTCTTGGTAAATACACAAAGATGAAGTCTCAATCCTAAATATTTATGGTCCCAACACAAGGGTAACCTACATTGTAAAAGAAAAAGGACTAAAGCTAAAACCTCATAGAAAACCCAAAACATTAATAGTGGGAGATTTCAATGCCTCCTATTCATCCTTAGATAGGTTCACCAGACAAAACCTCAACAGAGAAATAAGGGATCTCACAGAAGTTATAACCCAAATGGACTTAATAAATATATACAAAACTTTCCACCCAAACACAAAGGAATATACAAATTTCTAAGCACTTCATAGAACTTTCCCTAAAATTGACCACATACTTCTTTAGAAATCAAATAAAAATAAATATGAAAAATAAGAATAACTTCTTGTATCAAATCACCATGGTCTAAAGTTAGAGTCTGACAACAAAAATCACAGAAAGCCTACCTATTAAAAAAAACTAGACATCTCACAACTGAACAAAGTCTAGGTCAAGAAAGAAGTTAAGAAAGAAATCAAAGACTTCCTAGAATCTAATAAAAGTGAATCCATAACATACACAAATTTATGGGAAACAATGAATGCAGTCTTAGGAGGAAAATTTACAGCACTAGATACATAGATGAAAAACAGAGAAAACTCAAACAAGAGACCTAACTGCAGAGCTGAAGGCTTTAGAACAATTAGAAGCAAACTTCCATAGAAGGAGTAGATGGTAGGAAATAAACTCAGGGCTAAAATCAAAACAATAGAAACAAAGAAAACAATACAAAGATTTATTGAATCAAAGAGATGATTGTTTGAGAAAGTCAACAAGACAGACAAACCTTTATCCAAACTAATCAAAAAACAGGAGAGTATTCTAATTAACAAAATCAGAAATTAAAAGGGGGACATAACAGATACCCAGGAAATTGGGAGAATTAGCAGGTCATACATTGAAAGTTTATAGTCTCCTAAAAAAGAAAACCTAGAAGAAATGGACAGCTTTCTCAACAGGTACCATTTACCCCACTGTATCTCTCTCACTGCCAGCAAACAGAGCTGACTCAGAAAATGCTGCTACCAAAGAACTCATTTTTGACTCTGTTTCCTTTCTGTTCAGTATAAGCAAAAACCTTAAATCAGTCACATGCAATTAGTTGTTTATACGAAGTCTTCTGTGAGATGTAAGGGTTTATGTTGCCTGCCATGAATGTACACCATTTTTAGATTCCAGCCTGAACACAATGCCATCTTTGTACCATAAATCAATTCAAATATGCAATTCAAAAAGCCACTTTTGGCTCTGTTTCAGTGGTCTAGAACACTTTTTAAGCTTTTTAAACTTTCTCAGGCTTTATGTGGGTGTTTGGCCCACATTGAGGTGCCATCTGTAGTATAATATTGAAGATAGTATCTTCAACAAATGTTGTTGACATAATGGGATAGTAGTATATAGAAGAATTCAAATAGATCCAAACCTATCACTCTGTACAAAACTTAAATCCAAGTAGATCGAAACCTCAACATAAACTAAGTTACACTCAGCTTGACAAAAAAGAAAGTGAGAAATACCCTCCAAAGCTTTGGCACTGGTGACCACTTCCTAAATATAACACAAAAGTACAGACACTAAGATCAACAATTAATAAGTGGAACTTTCTAAATCTTAGAAGCTTCTTTAGGTTCAAAGACACAGTGAAGAACACAAAATGACATCCTACAAAATGGGAAAAGATCTTTACCAACCCTACAAGTGACATAAGACTGATTTCTAAAATATATAGAGAATTCGGGAAACTAGATCCCCAAATCCTAAATTACACAATTAAAAAATACTGTTTATAACTAGAAAGGGAATTCTCAGCAGAAGAATTACAAATGGCTGAGAGGCACTTGAAAATTTGTTCAGCATCTTTAGCCATCAGAGAAATTCAAATGTTTTAGTATTTTTTAGGTACATCCTTTGTATTCCTGATCTCTCCAATATCTCTATGATAAAAGAGGTGTTAGATTTTTGTTAAAGGCTTTTTTTTTTAACTTAATAACAGGATTTTTTGTGTGTGCTTTTATTATCCTTTTACTTTGTTTATATGGTGGATGACATTGACAGAGTTTTGTATGTTAAACTATCCCTGCAATTCTGGAATGAAGCAGAGATCCATTTATTGTCTACAAATTTTCGGATATCATTTTTTCTTACTGTTGAATAATACTCCATTGTGTAAATGTTCCACAGTTTGTTAATCTATTCTTCAGTTGATGGGCATCTAGGTTGTTTCCAGGTTCTTGCTGTTATGAATAATGCTGCTGTGAACATAGTTGAGCTAATACCTTTGGAGTGTGAATGTGCATCTTTAGGATATACACCCAGAAGTGGTATTGCTGGGTCCTTGGGGAGATTGATTCCTAGTTTTCTGGGAAACCACCATACTGCATTCCAGAATGGATGAACAAGCTTACACTCCCAACAACAGTGGAGGAGTGTTCCCCTTGCTCTGCATCCTCTCCAGCATAGGCTGTCCTCTGTGTCTTTTATCTTAGCCAATCTGACAGGTGTCAGGTGGTATCTAAAAGTTGTTTTGATTTGCATTTTTCTGATGGCTAAAGATGTGAAACATTTTTTCAAGTGCCTTTCAGCCATTTGTAACTTCTGCTCAGAATTCCCTTTTTTCTGTACCTCATTTTTTTGTTGAGTTATTGAAGATTTGGGGCTCTTGTTTCTTGAATTCTCTATATATTTTAGAGATCAGTCCTCTGTCACTTGTAGGGTCAGTGAAAATTATTTTCCATTCTGTAAGGCTATAGTTTTGTCTTATTGACAGTGTTCTTGGCTTCACAGAAGCTTCTCAGTTTCAGGATGTCCCACTTATTGAATGTTGTTCCTAGTGTCTGTGCTACTTGTGTTATACTTAGAAATTGGTCACCTGTGTCAATGTGCTTTTAATACTGTAGCTCTATAGTATAACTTGAGGTCAAAAGTTATGCCTCCTGAATTTATATTATTGAGTAGAATTCTTTTGGCAATCCTGGGTTTCTTGTTATTCCACATGAAGCTGAATATTGTTCTTTGAAGGTCTATAAAAATTTGGGGTGGGATTTTGATGGGATTAAATCTTAAATTTAATGCCTTAAAATCTGCCTTAAATCTATAAATTGCATTTCTAAATATTGCCATTTTTGCTATGTTTATTCTACCTATCTATTCAGGATCATGAGAGGTTTTTTGTCATTTTCTGATATCTTCTTCAATTTTTTTCTTTAATGACTTAAAGTGCTTGTCAAAAGGGCTGTCACTTCAGAGGTTAGGTTTACCCCATGATTTCTTATGCTATTTGGAGCTATTATAAAGGGTGATTTTTTTTCTGATTTCTTTTTCAGCTCTTTTGTGTATAGCAGGACTATTGCTTCTTTTCAAAAAAAAAATAATAATAATGTTGATCTTATATCCTGCTACATTAGTGCAGGAGTTTCCAGGTAGAATTTTGGGTATCACTTATGTAAATATTCATATCATCTGCAAATAGAGATAGTTTGATTTCTTCCTTTCCAATTTTATTTTCTTAATCTCTTTTGCTGTCTTGCTGCTTTAGCTATTTTTTTTAGAACTATATAGAATAGATAAGCAGAGAGAAAGAACAGCTTTGTCTTGTTCTTTATTTTATCAAGATTGCTTTGATTTCTCTCTATTTAGTATGATGGTTATTGGCTTGCTGTATATTGCCTTTATTATGTTTATGTATCATCTATGTATTCCAGATCTCTCAGAAATGTTTATCATGAAGGAGTTTTGAATTTTTTCAAAGCCTTTTTAAGCACCTAAGGAGATGATCATTAGTTTATATTCTTTCAGGTTGTTTATATGATAAATGGCATTGATAGTTTTTTTATATTTTGAACCATCCCTGCATTTCTGGGATGAAGCCTATTTGAACATGTTGAATGGTTTTTTGCTATATTCTTCAATTTCATTTGCCAGTAGTTTATTGAGTATTTGTGTTTAAATATTCATGGGAAAGATTCATGTGGTGTCTGTAATTTCTTTTTTTTTCCTTCTTTATTTTGTATTTATCAAAAAAACAGTAAAAAGAATTTAAAAATGCGGAAGAGTTAACAATAACTATACAGAGGATAATAATCATAAGCATGACTTATCAAGGGTGGAAATGCAAATAAGATTGCTACATATATATTTTCTTTGTGTTCAGCTTTCTCTCTGAATTTTTTTTTCCATCCCTGCATATCCTTATTCAAGGTCTCTTCCCCCTCCCACCACATCTGCTCATTTTTCTTCTCTGCAACTCCCCATCCCCTCCCTTGGCAGGGAGCAGACAGTCCTATGGTCCCACTGGTGGCTTGGATATCAAGGTGACTGTAGTCTCATAAAAAGAGTTTGACAATGTTCCTTCTGTTTCTATTGTGTAGAAAAAATTGAAGAGTAATAATATTAGATAAACCTAGTGCCTCTAATAGTAAGGCCAGAATTAGTCCTCTCTAGTCCATGAACTGGGTTTTTGAAGCCATTTCTCTACAGAATAACACCTTTCTCAGCCATAAATCTCAGAAGAAGGGTGATCCTACATCAACTGAATATTCCAGACTGCAACGACTCACCCTGGGAGTCCTTACACTATCTGAGGACTGAATATTGCATAGAAAGAGGTGAAGCTGGAGCATAACTGGAAAAAGGTGAGAGAAGAAAACCAGTGATAGGTATGTTTAAAAAACCTTTTAAATAAAAAAGACTTATTTTATTATTTTAAAATATGTGTATATTTGTTAGGGTCTGAGCACATGAGTACAGGCTACCACGGAGGACAGAGACTTTGATTCCTGTAATTGGTTGTTTTAACTCATATTCTTTGTTCTATGTGGGCCTAGACCTAGACCTCAAATAAATACAGTCTTATTTTACTTATAAATACAGTGTTAGTTTGACTTATTTCTAATGAGCTTTCTTAATTATTTTGTCTAGCTTTTGCCTTTTTCTTCTATCTTTGTTTACATCTTTATATATAACTTTTACTTACTCCCTGATATGTAACTGAGTGCTGTCCCCTGAGGTGTTCGCTGCTTATTATTTGATTTTTTTCCAAGATTTGTCCTTCTAATTATTCTCTCTGCCTGCTAGTCCTGACTATGCTTTCTCCTGTCTAGTTAATGGTCATTCAACTCTTTATTACGTCAATCATATTTTTAGACTGGCAAAGTTACACAGCTTCATAGTTACACAAATGTAACGTACCATTGCATTATTAAACATGTATTCAAAAGCATAAAACAGACAATATTTTAAAAGTAATATCACAATATCCCCCACTATTCTGGAGTACTTTGTAGGCTATCTGCTATATATGTTAAAAATGGATCTCTGGTCTTTTGTAAGTGCAGTATTTGTTCTTAATCACTAAACAATTGGATTTTTTTGTATATTAAAATAACTAACATAGATGCTCACCCTAAAAGTCACCAGAGCAATTGTGTATAGCATGACTGAAGGCCTAAAAAAGGGGAGCCATGAAGTTTCTCAAAAATCTAGAATAAAAAGGAATTCTCTGTTTTATACATTTTCTGAAGGGGTAAGTAATCTTTATGCCACATATTTTAGCCTGGCCTAGATGATTTCTTACATCGAGGCAGGCACTAAAGACCCATAATCTTATCTTGCTGCTGAAAAATGATGAGAAATTGCATACCTCAGAGTAATATTTATTAATAAATCAGTACCCAGAGAGAGGTGCTTGTGTGAGCTGTCTGATTTGTGCAAGAAGTAACTGGGAATCAGGAAAGTCTGTAATCTAATAGCAATAATGTCACCTTAGAGCAGAGAATCCCCTTCTTCCCAGTTTCTGTTAGGCAAAGAACTTTAGAAGTCACACAAATAAGCATTATAACAAAATGTTAGGGAAAAAAAAAAAAACAACAAGACAGTCAATTAAAAATAACAATAGATGCTGGGATGAAAGAGACAAAAGCAAAACCAGCAATCAGAGATAAACAACTGTCCAGATGGGTGCAACTTCTAGGTGTATAAATGTTTATTTTATTAAGTGTATATTTTTAAAATTTTTGTCTTGTCTTCAGTGATTTCTTATATGTCTTTCAGCATAAAGCTGCCATTGGTAAATGGAGATACCAATTATACTTCATGTTACTTGTGACAGGAGTGTCAAATACCAATATTCATTTGTATCACCTTGTACCTGAGAAACATACTACACATACTCCATTTATTTTATTTTGGTCTGTACAGCAATCCCGCTTTATAATAGTTTGAAACATCCTTCCAAACTCAGGATTTTCATACTTAATACAATGAAAAAAGTTTTATACACTGAAATCATAATTAGAAAATATTATTTTGAGAGAATATACAAATTAACAAAATCAGAAATGAAAGGAGGAGATAAACAGACACCTAGAAAATTCAGACAACCATAAAGTCATAAATAAAATATGATGTCATAATTTTCTGTTGCAGTGATAAAACCTCTTGACAAAAGCAAATGAAGAATAATTTACTCTATAATACAGTTCAATGAACTCTTATAGAGGAAGTCATAAAGCAATAGAGAATGTGTTTTATTTACAACAGAATATATGTGTTTAAAATGAAAAGTTAAAATTTTGGGACTCTTGAAGGCAACAAATGCTAACTTCTTGAGATAATGAATATTACAGTTTTGTTCTGTCAGCACACTTCAGTGTGCTGGCTGAGAAACTGTCAGCAAATATTACAGCTCAAAGCTTTTGGAAGTCTTCAGGTTCTCATTTGGTAGCTTTTCCTCATTGAGCAAGTCTATGCCAGGCAGGCCTCTACCTAGAACAGCTGGAGCACTGAATACCATCTTTAATAGGTACTGCATTCTGGAGTCAAAAATCTTTGGATCATCAGGCCTTAGAAACTGGAAGCAGATTAGGAACAAAATCTAATTTGTAGTTGATGCTGCAATTAGAGGCTGATATAGGAGCAGCCATGTCTTTAGGTGTAGTTCAAGGCCTGGCATCTGAAAAACTCTGTCCCATGGCTGTAAATTTTACAACAGGAAACAATAAACCTAGAAAAAAATATATAACTTATGATAGAAAATGAGTTATTATTTTTCTTTGTGCCCAATGGAATGATTATGAAAAAGCAGAACCAGTGCCATTCTGGGAAACAAGCCTGAGACAACTGGTGATCTAGGGCTGAACTCAAGTCCCAAGAAAACAGTAAAACAATAGGTATAAAGGACATATATCCTAGAATTGGCAAAAAAGGATATAGGTATACAATATACTTTTTTTTTACAAAGACCAGATATTCATATAAGATATTTAATATCCTGCCAAGAACCTTATAGTTATCCTACAGAGATCTGGGCAATCTGTTAACAGTCATATAAATTGACTTCTTCCATGACCATCTCATCTTTCGCTTCCCTGTCCAATCATGTAGCATCAGAGCACATAATCTGCAGCTTGAAACTCTATCCTATGTAAGCCACTTGTGAAAAGAACTCAGGGACTTCGTTCCTCACTCCAGCAAAAAGAATGCCTGTGTGGGGAGGGATGGTTTCTGCCTGGATTTGAAGAAAGAAACCTTTGTTTTTACATTAGAAATCAACTCTGTGGTGGTCTGGTTAGGAATACTGAGACTTGGGTAGAAAAATTACACTGTGTTAATTAGTGATATAAAAACAAGATAAATCTTATCAAAATGGTAAGTCAAGACAGTGTCCTAGACAATATCTTCTTTTGTGAGTTCAGTTGAAAAGAAATGGAACTAGTTATAAATAATTATAGAAAGTAGAAGAAAATGTAAAAAACAATTTTGATGCTTCAGAAAAAACAAAACTCTGAGAAAAGAGTGACTGTGTGGGGCAGGAGGGGGAAGGGAGCTTGAACTAGGGGATACATGGATAAAAAAATGAGACTTTATTCATAGTAAACAAAAATGTTCCACCTTTGCCCATGGTTTAGCTTTACGGGCAGAACATCTTTAGATCTCAGTCCACCTACTACTCTGATCATGAAAGAATATTAATTGTCCATTCCATTTCTTTCATTTGCTTTAAAATAGTGATGCTTGTATTCATACCATAGAAAAGTTGTGATAATTACAGAATATTCTAAGAGGATCCTGTTTTTAATTGATTTGCAGCATATTACTCTTAGGAGACTCAATTAATGGAATTTTTTAAAATTTGTTTTCAATTTTGTCACACTTTTCTGCTGATTTCAATTTTCAATTTTAATATAGATGACATGAAAATAGTAACATAATTTAAGTCAGAGATATGTAAAAGGGGCCTATGATGGTGACTTTAACTGACACAATGAAGAATCACCTAGGTGAGGGGGTTCTCAATAAGTGATCGCCAAGATCAGGTTGGCATCAAAGCATGCCTTTGTTGAATTTGTATTTATTGTGTTAATTGGAGAGGAAAGACCCAACATGAATGTTGGAAGTTTCCAAAGCTGGGCTCTAAATTATATGAATGAAAAAATAATCCAGCTAAGCAAGAATCACTTATTCATTTAATTCTCAGTGTTTCTAATTGTAGATGTGACTAGATGTTTCAGGCTGCTGCCTTGATCATCTCACAGTGATGGACAGTAACCTTCGATTTTAAGCCAAACAAAACTTTTTTTCTTAAAGATATATTTGTTAGTGTAGTATCACAAATGAGACACAGAGCCAATTATCAGAGGAAGGCTGAACTATCAGAGAAAGGAAGCACCACAGTCAATTTTCACACAACTGTCTTGAAACTTCCTCAGCCTCGCTCCTGATTGCTTCTGCCAGTTGCTTCTCCCAGTTGCTTCTGTTCTCTCTGGGTTTCTACAAGCCCTTATATACCCATCCAGGTTAGGATTAAAGGTATGTAACCTTGAATTCACAGAAACAGAAGTTCTGTTACTGGACTAGTGGGATCAAGGGTGGAGGTCACCACTCCCAGCTCTCCCTGTGCTGGGATTAAAGTTGTGTGTGACTGGCTTAGCTGCTTATCTTTGAATTCAAGGTTTAAGAATTTCCTCAGCTATCTGCCTAGGATTTGGCTGGGGGCTCTCTCCCCAATATTCAGGATTAATGAAATGTGTAATATATATCTACATGTTAGAGTATTTTATTATAACAACAAATACAATTAATGAAACTAATACAAACCCATTCATAAACTTTGTATTTCTCATCCACATCTCTCCATTATCCATATGCTACATGTAACCATTTTTTTATTTTTGGAATATATTTTAGAATATTCATTTGTATTATGTTTGTCCCTGTAATAATTAGGATGAGGTATTCTCAGAGTAGGTAGTGACTTGCATTTTTATTTTATGATGATGCAAAAGCAATAGCATTAATCAGAGAAGATATCTTACAATTTGAATTTTGGTCTAATCTGGGCTAGCACTGTTGTAGAGGACAACAAGGCGCACATATTTTCAGTCCAAAATGGATGACAGACAATGCTAATGGCCTACAGTATGCAGTTCAGTGAAGTAAACATGTCCTATAGGAAAATTGTGATAACCACACTTTCAAGTAACCAAATTTTTATATTAAAATTCCATGTATTTATTTCTTTATCAGCTCTTCTGTCTTTAGTGTATAGAAGGGCTACTGATTTCTTTGAGTTAATCTTGTATCCTGCTACATTGCTGAAGGTATTTATCAGCTGTAGCAGTCCCTTGGAAGAATTTTGTGGGTCACTTATGTACACAATCATGTCATCTGCAAATAGAGATAGCTTCACTTCTTCTTTTCCAATTTGTATGCCCTTAATCTCTTTTCGTTCCCTTATTGCTTTAGCTAAAACTTCGAGAACTATATTGAATAGAAAAGGGGATAGAGGACATGCTTGTCTAGTTCCTGATTTTAGTGGGATTGCTTTGAGTTTTTCTCTATTAAGTTTGATACTGGCTGCTGGTTTCTAGTAAATCGCCTTTATTATATTTAGGCATTCTCACTGCATTCCTGATTTCCCCAGGGTTATAAACATAAAGGAGTGTTGGATTTTGTCAAAGGCTTTTTCAGCATCTAAGGATATGATCATGTGGTTTTGTTCCTTTAGTTTGTTTATATGATGGATAATGTTTACGGTTTTTTGTATGTTAAACCAGTCCTGCATTTCTGGGATGAAGCCTACTTGGTCATGGTGGATGATATTTTTAATACAAGAAATTGAAGAGGATATCAGAAAATGGTAAACTCTCCCATGTTCCTGGATAGGTAGGATCAACATAGTAAAAATGGCAATACTACCAAAAGCAATCTACAGATTCAATGCACTGCTCATCAAATTCCCAACACAATATTTTTTGGAACTTGAAAGAACAATACTCAATATCATTTGGAATAACAGGAAGGCCAGGATTGCCAAAACAATTTTGCACAACAGAATAACCTCAGGAAGCATCACCATCCCTGACTTCAAGTTATACTATAGAGCTATAGTAATAAAAACAGCCTGGTATAAAACAGACTTGTGGATCAATGGAATGGAATTGAGGATCCAGGCATTAATGCAAAAACCTATGAACACCTGATCTTCGACAAAGAGGCCCAAAATATTCAATGGAAAAAGGATAGCATATTTAACAAATGGTGTTGGCATAGCTAGATAGTAGTGTGTAGAAAAATGCAAATAGGTCCAAGACTGTCACCCTGGATAAAACTCAAATCCAAGTGGATCAAAGACCTCAAGATAAACCCAGCCACTTTAACCTTGATAGAAAAGAAAGTGGGAAATGTGCTTCTACTAATTGGTACAGACAACCACTTCCTAAATATATCACCAGTGTCACAGACACAAAGATCAACAATCAATAAGTGTGATCTCCTGAAACTGAGAAGCTTCTGTAAAGCCGAGTACACTGTCAATAGGACAAAAGGACAGCCTTCAGAATGGGAAAAGATTTTCACCAACCCTATAAGTGATAGAGGACTGATTTCTAAGATATATAAGGAAATCAAGAATCTCGAGCCCAAAATCTTGAATAACCCAATCAAAAAATGGGGTTCAGATCCAAAAAGGGAATTCTCAGGAGAATTACAAATGACTGAAAGGCACCAAAAAAAAGTGCTCATCATCTTTAGCCATTAGAGAAATGCAAATCAAAACAAATTTGAGATACCACATGACACATGTTAGATTGGCTAAGATAAAAGACACAGACGACAGTCTATGCTGGAGAGCATGCAGAGCAAGGGGAACACTCCTCCATTGTTGGTGGGAGTGTAAGCTTGTTCAGCCACTTTGGAATGCAATATGGCGGTTTCTCAGAAAACTGAGAATCAATCTCCCCAAGGGCCCAGCAATACCACTTCTGGTTGTATACCCAAAGATGCACATTCACGCTCCAAAGATATTAGCTCAACTATGTTCATAGCAGTGTTATTTGTAATAGCAAGAACCTGGAAACAACCTAGATGACCCTCAACTGAAGAATGGATTAACAAACTTTCGTACATCTACACAATGGAATACTACTCAGCAGTAAGAAAAGATGATTTCCTAAAATTTGCAGGTAAATGGATGGATTTGGAGAAAATCCTCCTGTGCAGTTATCACAAACCCAGAAACATAAGCAGGGAATGTACTGACTCATTAATGGACTCTAAAAAAACCGACAAACAAACAAGAAAAAAGCAAAGCATGCCCAAGCTGCAAGCCACAACCTCTTAACAGCTTGGGATCAGAAACACCTTTGGACTTACTCCTTGGATCCCACTCCCCCTAGAGGAACATCTGACTCAGTTTTGAGGTTGTGGGGAGAAAACTGGATCTTTCAGTAGTGGAGGCTGATCTAAGCAATATTGGGACAGTGGAATCTTTGGACTGCCTGCTGCCTGCCCTGAGAGGGGATGGGGAGTTGTGGAGAAGAAAGAATGACCTGATGTGGTGGGAGGGGGAAGGGACCTTGAACAAGGATATACAAGGTAGAAAGTATTACTTCTTTGTTCATAATAATAAAAATAAATAAATAAATAAATAAATAAATCCATGTATTAGTGGATTTTAAGCAAAACCATTCTTATTTCATGAAAAGATGATTGGCGAATGAAGTGATTTAAAACACACACATATACTCACACACACACACACACACACACACACATGCACACACGCACACACACACACACAGAAATTCTTCTCGTTTAACTGCAGATGTGTTACTTAGCAGAAATCCAGGGGCATTAGCTGTGACCTACTGTGCTTTCTTCACCTGTAGCTAAGCCTAACCTGGCATGGGGAACTTTAGATTTTTGTTTTTATGTTTCATGTATTTTAAAGAAAACAGAATTTTTATTAATTTTTTTAGCTATCCTGGATGTTTTCCCTTTTTTATATAACATTTGGTATTGATTTTAAAAACAACAATAAAGAAAAGAAAACCAAAAAAGGATAATAATTCTAAATAGTTCTGCAATAGATGCTGATAAAACATAGCATATTTAAACATAGAAGATTAAATTTTAATTTGTTAGGTAACATAAGTTTATTTAGGTAAAATAATCCCATCTGAGTTTTAATATATTTCTTCAATGACAAGAATCTATAAGAAATAAAATTATAAGAAGAAAACATTCATTATTTCTTACTCAAACCAGAGGAAGTTTGGATAACAGGGGTTACAATAAGCTTTGTATGCTTAGGAAAGGGTTGAATAATCAAAAAAAAAAAAGACTGACTTCATTTACTGAAATTATTCATAGTCTCAGAATTGATATATGGGTAAAATGACTAAACTTAGACACAATAATGATTCAAGAATGTTTTGTCTTCTAAATACATGTTATCTTTGTTGGTTGCTTTCAGCAACATAGAATAGTTTGTACCACTTAGTAGATGACACTCTGAGAATGTGTTCAAAGGATTTTCTTCATTATATAAATAAGGAAAATCATTTGAATGTTCAGAGTAGGAAATATCACATAGAAGGCAGTTAGAACTCTGATTAATGGTACTGTGGAAGGCTTACAAAAAATATATGAAGGTATAAACAACTTGCTGTGATTAAAATAATATTCTTTATAATTACTCTCAGTTTGGTAATTTATATTTTATTCATAAAAAGGGATTTGATAACTGTACCAATATGACAATTTAAGAGAAAAAATATGTCTTTGAGAAACTTACAATTGACAAGACACATGCCTTAGAAAAACTAACTATTAATATGATACAAGCTTTCAGAAAGTTTACTACTAATGAGATATAAACCTAAGAATATTCTACTAATAAAAATTTTAAAAAGACAAAGACAAAGAAATTTGTAGTACCATTATATTATGAAACTAAAGAAAAGTAGACAGATGTTATTAGATTATGAAACAAACACTAAGTTAACCAGTTACCATACAAGGATTATCACCATAAGTTAGATACCTCCAAGACTCTGCAGATGTTACCTGGGATTCTGTGGAAATGTTAGATTTGAAGAGATTTTTAAAAGCACTCACTTCATATGGTATACACTTTGTGAGGCAGATGTTAAATTCATGAGCAATTAGGAAATGAATTATTTTATAAGACTGGAAAGATTTAACTACAGTGATAATAGAAGCTGGGTTTTAGTACAATGGAAACACAGTGGAGAAAGGAAGCTGGGTCATACAATAGCCAAATATTTCTAGAGCTATAAAACATTCTCAAGAATAGACATTTGGTGAGGCCAAACATGCTGATTATTAAAGTCGATCTAAACTTGATGAACATACCTTGGCCCTATGTTGTACATCACATTTATATGCTTAGAAAAGGGTTAAATAATCAAGAAAGATGACTGAAATTTATTAAAATTACATGTAGTCTAAAAAAAGCTTTCATTGATTTCTACCAAAGGTTGACTTCAGTTGTAAATAGAATAATATCAGACCCAGAAGTTAGATGGATATTAGTTGGATATTTGGCTTATGAGAATATTAACACAGAATGCAAAAGGTGTTTAGGTCTTTATAGGCAAGATCAATACCAACAAATGAATGGACTTGCATTACAGCTGACATAGAATCTCAAACTTATGATACCAATTTAATGAGTAAAAATGCTATAAATTATAAGAAAAAAATCAAATGTTTTAATTGTGGTAAATGGGGTTATTTAAAAAGAGGTTGCAGGCAATTTCTTCCCACAAAATTTTTTTCTAGAGATATTTAAACAGAAAAGCCCACTATTCTGATATATGCAAATGGGATGCAAAAACTTACATTGAACTAATGAGTGCAGATCAAGAAGGGGCATACAACAAAATAACCCTTTGGCATCAGAAAAACACCCAGAGGTTCTTGCCACAGGCACCGATGTTAAAATTGGCTTAATCATTCCATTTTCAGCATTGGACAAATAAATCCACAAGGCAATTAAAGGTCTTATTACATATTAAAAAATAACTAGAGTGCTCTGAATATTACCAAAGACCGAACAATTTCTATTTGTACAACAAAAAGGGCAAATAGATTACAAAAGATGGATTTTGACAAACTGTTATAAATGTTATGAGAACAAAGCTAAAAATACATGTAAATGTAAATACCATCAAAATTGATGGCTTATTAGACATAGATGCATATTTACCAATAATTTTAGTCAAATATTGGTATGCAGACTGGTTTTTCAGGAGATAAATGTTGAACTTTGAGGAGTTGGAAATATATTTTAGGTAGAAACAAAATACAAGATGGGTCAAATGAACAGAAGTTTAGCTAAAAAAATTAAAAGCATGTGTGGACAACATAGCAATGAATTAATGAGAACTTGATTGTTCCAGAAAAAGAAAACACACATTAATATTTGTTTAGTTCCAGAGAAAAAGCAGAAAATAAAGAGTGCTTCTAAAAAGTATTAAGAAGTTGTATCAAGAACTGTCACAGACTGCTTATGGTATACATTAGCAGGGCACCAAAGCTGGTAATATTTCAAAGGTACCATCAGTCCTACTATGAAAATGGGTAACTGGCAAACATATCTGGATATAGCGTGGCCTCTGATATATAAACTAAATATAGGCATGAGAATAGTTGATACAGGAACAAATAAATTTTGAATATGTAAAAAATTAATTAGTTATAGCAATTCATTTATTTTTTCATTAAAAAGAAATCCAGAAAATGAAGAACGATAATAGATTTACTAGACAAAAATAAGGTGATTTGGTTAAGAGGCTTTGAAATCCACAAGCATTCTTTGATACCTAAAGGGTGGTCTATTATATGAATTGATTTTTGTTCCTTTGATTTTGTTTTTTGCTCTTTATATTTTATTTATTTTTTCTTTTTTATTATGAATAAATTCACATTTTCAATTCATATATATCCTTGTTCAAAGTCCCTTAGCGCTCCCACCACTTCCAGTCACTCTCTCTTCTCCACATCTCTCCATCTCTACCCCAGCAAGATCAGGAGGTCACAAGGTTACAATATGGCTTAGTTTAGCATCCACTCCTGGCAGATCCAGTTTCCTCACCCCAACATCGAGACTGAGTCAGGTATTCTTCTAAAGAGAGCAGTATCCAAGATGTCAGTCCAATATGCTTAAGATCCCAAGCTGTCCAGTAGTTGTGGTTTGTAGCTTGGACATGCTTTACTTTTTGCTTTTTTGTTTAGAGTCTCCTAAAGAGTGAGGACATCCATTGCTTATCTTTCTGGGTGTGTGATACCTCACTCAGGAGGATATTCTCCAAATCCATCCATTTGCCTACAAATTTAAGGGTATCATTCTTTCTTACTGAAAAGTAGTACTCCATTGTGTAGATGTACCACAGTTTGCTAATCCATTCTTCAGTTAAGGGGCAACTATTTTTTTTTTCCAGGAACTTGCTATTATAAATAATGCTGATATGAACATAGTTGAGCTAATGCCTTTGTAGTGCAAATGTGCTTCTTTAGGATATACACTCAGAAGTGGTATTCCTGGGTCCTTGGCGAGATTGATTCCCGGTTTTCTGAGAAACCACTATACTGCATTCCAGAGTGGCTGAACAAGCTTATACTCCCACCAACAATGGAGGAATGTTCCCCTTGCTCCGCAACCTCTCCATCATAGGCTGTCACCTGTGCCTTTTTTCTTAGCCAATCTGACAGGTATCTCAAATTTGTTTTGATTTTCATTTCTGATGGCTAAAGAAGTTGAGAACTTTTACATGCACCTTTCATCCATTTGTAATTCTTCTGCTGAGAATTCGTTTTTAGTTCTGAACACCACTTTTGGATTTGGTTATTCAAAGTTTTTGGCTCGAGTTACTTGAGTTCTCTATATATTTTAGAGATCTGTCCTCTATTACTTGTACGGTTGGTGAAAATCTTTCCCATTCTGTAGGCTGTTGTTTTGTCCTATTGACAGTACCCTTGGCTTCAGAAAAGCTTCTTAGTTTCAGGAGCTCCCACTTATTGATGTTGTTCTTAGTGTCTGTGCCACTGGCAATATATTTAGAAAATGGTCACCTGTGCCAATTCGTTGAAGGGTATTTACCACTTTCTATTCTGTCAAGTTCAGAGTGGCTGGGTGTATGTTGAGGTCTTTGAATCACTTGGATTTGAGTTTTGTGCAGGATGTCAGGCTTGGATCTATTTGCATTTTTCTATACACTACCAACCAGCTATACCAATACCGTTTGTTAAAGATATCTTTTTTCCATTGAATATTTTGGGCCTCTTTGTCGAAGAACAGGTGTTCATAGGCTATTGGGTTAGTGCCCAGATCCTCAATTTGATTCCCTCTATCCACATGTCTGTTTGTATGTAGGTACCATGCTGTTTTTATTTCTGTAGCTCTATAGTATAACTTGAAGTCAGGGATGGTGTTGTGTCCTGAGGTTCTTTTGTTGAGCAAAATTGTTTTGGCAATCCTGGCCTTCCTGTTATTCCAAATGAAATTGAGTATCATTCTTTCAAGGTCCAAAAAATATTGTGTTGGGATTTTGATGGGCACTGCATTGAAACTGTAGATTGCTTTTAGTAGAATTGCCATTTTTACTATGTTGATCCTACCAATCCAGGAACATGGGAGAGCTTTCCATTTTCTGATATCTTCTTCAATTTCTTTCTTCAGTGATTTAAAATTTTAGTCAAAGAGATCTTTTACTTCTCTGGTTATAGTTACTCCAAGGTATCTATTGCTATTTGAACCTATTACAAATGGTGAAGTTTCCCTTAGTTCTTTTTCAGCTCTTCTTTCTTTAGTGTTTCAGAGGGCTACTGAGTTCTTGTAGATAATCTTGTATCCTGCTATATGGCTGAAGGTGTTTTCAGCTATAGGAGTTCTGTGGTAGAATTTTGTGGGTCATTTTAGCATACAATTATATTGTCTACAAATAGATAGTTTCACTTCTTCTTTTCCAATTTGTATCTCCTTAATCTCCTTTCATTCTCTTATTGCTTTGTCTAAAACTTCAAGAGCTATATTGAATAAATAAGAGAAGAGAGGACAGCCTTGTCTAGTTCCTGATTTAGTGGTATTGCTTGGAGTTTTTCTCCATTAAGTTTGATGTTGGCTGTCGGCTTCTTGTGCATCATCTTTATTATATTTAGATATTTTCCCTGTATTCCTGATATCTCCAGGGCTTTTATCATAAAGGAGTGTTGGATTTTGTCAAAGGCTTTTCCAGCATCTAAGGATATGATTATATGGGTTTTCTCCTTCAGCTTGTTCATATGATTGATGACATTTACAGTTTTTCATATTTTGAACCAACCCTGCATTTCAGGGATGAAGCATATTTGGTCATGATGGATGATATTTTTTGTATATTGTGGTGTAACATTTGTCAAAATTTTCTTGAGGATTTTAGCATCAATATTCATGAGCAAAATTGGTCTGTAATTCTCCTTCTTTGTTTAGTCTTTGAGTGGCTTGTGTATTAGGGTAATTGTGGCCTCATAAAAGAAACTTGGCAGTATTCCTTCAGTATGTACTGTGTGAAATAGTTTGAGGAATAATGGTAGTAATTCTTCTTTGAATATCTGGTAAAATTCTTCACTTTAATCATCTGGACCTGGGCTGTTTTTACTTGAGAGTCTTTTAATGACAGCTTCAATTTCCTTTAGTGTTATATGTCTGCTTAGGTAATTAATCTGTTTTCATTTAATCTTTGTAAATGGTACCTGTCCAAAATGCTGTCCATTTCTTCTAGGTTTTCCATTTTTGTGGAATATAGATTTTCAAAGTATGAACTGATAATTCTCTGGATTTCCTGGGGTCTGTTTTTATGTCCTCCTTTTCATTTCCATTTAGTTGACTTGGATACTCCCTCTATGCTTTTTGATTATTTTGGATAAGGGCTTATCTATCTTATTGACTTTCTCAAAGAACCAACTCTTTGATTCATTGATTTTGTTGTATTGTTCTTTTTGTTTCAATTGTATTGATTTTAATTCTAAGTTTGATTTTTTTCCTGCCATCTACTTCTTGTAGGTAAGTTTACTTTAATTGTTCTTAGGCTTTCAGTTGTGTTGTTAGTTCTCTAGGCTTTTCATATAGGTAGCTAGTGCTAGGAATTTTCTTCTTAAGACTGCTTTCATTGTGTCCCATAAGTTTGGGTCCATTGTGAATTTATTTTCATTAAATCTAGGAAGACTTTGATTTCTTTAATAATTTCTTCTTTGACAGACAGGTGGTTCAGCTGAGTGATGTGTAGATTCCATGATTTGGTAGGATTTCTGTGATTTTTGATGTTGTTGAACACTAACTTTAGGCCCTGGTGGTCTGAAGTATTACTAGGGATTATTTCCATTTTTCATATAATTTGTATTTGCTTTATGACCAATTATGTGGTCAATTTTAGAGAACGTTCCATGTAGTACTGAGAAATATGTATAATATAATCCTTTGCATTTGGAAGGAAGTTTCTTTATATATCTATTAAATCCTTTTGCATCATAACTTCTGTTAGACTTTTTATTTCTCTGTTGAGTCTCTGTCTGGTTGAACTATACAGGGATGAAAGTGGGGTATTGAATTCTCCTACTATTAGGGTGTGAAAACTAATGTGGAATTTGAGCTTTAGTAGTGTTTCTTTTACATAATTAGGTGCCCTTATATTAGGAGCATAAATATTCAGGATTGAAATCTCCTCTTGACCAATTTTTCCTGTGATGAATAAGTAATGTCCATCTTGGTCCCTTTTAATTGCTTTTAGCTTAAAGTATACTTTGTTAGATATTAGGATGACAACCTCAGCTTGTTTCTTAGGGCCATTTGATAGGAAAAACTTTTCCCAACCCTTTACTGTAGCAGAAGGATGACTTCTGTTTTTGTATCCATTTTGTTAGTGTGTGTCTTTTTATAGGTGAGTTAAGTCCATTTATATTAAGGGGTATTGGTGATCATTGATTGCTGTTTCCTGCAGTTTTTGTTGGTAGCTTGTATGTTTTAAATTTCTCAGGGCTTTTCTTCTGTGATATTATTGAATGTTTGTGGTTTCATTGGTGTATCTGGGATCCTTAAGTTGGAGGTTTTTTTTGTTTTGTTTTGTTTTTTGTTTTTTGTTTTTTGTTTTGTCTAATGCTTTCTGGAGGGCCAGATTGGTAGGTAGGTATTATTTCAGTCTGACTTTGTCATGAAATACCTTGTTTACTCCATCTATGATGAGTGATAATTTTGATGGGTATAGTATTCTAGGTTGGCAGCCATTCTCTTTTAGTGTCTGTGTAACTTCTGACCAAACCCTTCTTGCTTTGATCATTTCCTTGAATAGTCGTGTGTTATTCTGATGGGTCTGCCTTTATGAGTAAGTTGGTCTTTTTCTTTGTAGCTCTTAAATGTTTTACTTTGTTCTGTATGTTTTGTGGCTGGATTATTATGTGGCGAATAGACATTTTTTGCAGGTCATATCTAATTGTTGTTCTGTAAGCTTCTTGTATCTTTATAGGAATTTTCTTCTTTAAGTTAGGAAAGTTTTGTTCTATGATTTTATTGAATATATTATCCGTGCCTTTGAGCTGTTATTTTTTTCCTTCACTTCCTATTATTCTCAAGTTAGGTCTTTTCATGTTGTCCCAGATTTCCTGAACATTTTGTGTTATGGCTTTTTTGGTTTTAGTATTTTCTTTGACTGATATATCTATTTCAGCTACTGAGTCTTCCACTTCAGAGATTCTATCTTCCATCTCTTGAATTCTGTTGGCTATGGTTGTATCTGTAGTTCCAGCTCTTTTGTTTAGATTTTCTACTTCTGCCTTTGCCTCATTTTGTACCTTTTTTATTGCTTATATTTCAGTTTTTAGTTTCCGAAATGTTCATTTCATTTTTGGTTTTCTTTTTCTTTGTTTTCTTTCAAAAATTTGTTCATCTCTTCCAATTTTTTTTGTTTGTATTTTCTTCTCTTCATTTAAGGGAATCTTTTTTTTTTATCTTCTTCAAGGCTTCAATTATCTTCATAAAGTTGTTTTTGGTGTTTTCTTCTGTTTCTTCTTCATTGCTCTTTTCAGGTCTTGTAGTTGCATTACTACCAGTTTCTTCTGGTGTTACCTTGTTGTTCTTTATATCGTTATATATATTTTTGCACTGATGTCTACCCATGGCTTCAGTGGTTCACGATTAGGCAGTTCCTAGTTAGATGTGGCAAGGGGACTTGTGTGTCTCCTGTCTCTTCTGAATATGTGGTCTGCTTGATGGCTGACTCAGCACTGGACAGGTGTATGAATTAGAAATCCTCAGTCCTTCTCTGATGATGCATTTCACCCTGGAGGAATGGTCCAACCATGCATGGTCCTCTTTTATAAGTGTGGCTAGAGGAGCCTCTTACTGCCAAACACTAGCTCCTATCTGCTAGGGAGAGTTAACATCATGCTCTATGGTTTGACCCTGGTCCCAGGTAGCAACTCCTTGGAAGGGTTGTCTAGGTGCTGGAATATGCTCATCTCTGGATGGGCTCTGGGTTTCGAAGTCCTCAGTCCTTTTCTGCTGATGCAGTTGGAGGCAGGACTGGCCATGCAATGTCTCCTCTTTTAGGTGTTGATGGAGGAGCCCCTAACCACCAAATCCTAAGTCCTGTCTGCTAGGTAGAGCTCAGATCAGGCTCTAGGGATTGACCCTGGTCCTGGAGAGCAAATTTCTGGAAGGCCCATTGACTTCTTTTTAATGATTACCTTTTTACTATTCCTTTTCAAAAGTAAAATTTAAAAAATTAGCCTTAACAGTGTCTACTTTTAATAATTTCCAACCTGTTGAAAGATTTTTGTGGAAAGTTCCTCATAAGAGACATTAAACAGCCCCTCTTAGTGTCAATATTTTATACACTAACTTTTTGAAATAATTCAGGTATAGTTTGTTTAATCTATAATTTACCATTATATGGCTAAATTTTACTAGCTGTTTCAGACACAAATATCTCAGGGAAAAATATCTGAAGAAGTAAAAAATTATTGCCTTGATAAGGTTAACAAACTACTTCTGCAAAAAAAAAAATACAAAGAGGCCATTCTATTAATTACCTAAGATGTAAGGTATGTTTACCAAAAAATTAAACATAGAAAGTACAAATCAAGAGAGATCAATTGGAAATACTTATCATTTCCAAATTTTTGTGAGAGATATTAACTGACTACCAACCACTATTGGTGATAACAATTCAAAAACTAAGTAATTTATTTCAAAACTTACAAACTGAGAAGTACGTGAATAGTCCAAAGAATTATCAGCTGAAGCTGAGAAAAAATTTTATTCAGAGCTTATTTCTGTCATATTATCTTCTATGCACATTCTCACAATAATTATTTTACAAAGATAATTATTTTTGAACTAATATTTTGCCACATAGTAAAAATTTAAAGATATATTTAGAAAAGATTGCAGAAATAATTTTCAAAAGAAAATTAAGACTTCAGCAACTACAAGGAGTAGACCTAGAAAAAAATGTGTTACCTTTTAGTAATGCTAAAATTTCCTCATTGGAGGAAGAAAGTAAACATTGGCAATGGTCTTGTAATATTTGTTTTGGAAAATATTAGCAACAAGTATTACAAAAGCAAAAGATTTAGTGTATAAGAGTAACTATTTAGATTCTTCCTCACATTATTGAGGAACACCAATTCATCCAACTCCTGCATACTATACTGATGAAAATAAATCAGGAAAGACAGATTATAAATTGGGAAATTTAAATAATGTATACAAAAGCCCTAATGATTCTGCCAAAAGTCGGAGATATATGCTATTCTCATTTTTTCAGAACTATTTAATATAGTTACTGACTGTCAATATGCAAAAGAGGTGTTTTCTATATTGAAACTGTGGAACTTACCCAAGATGATTCAGAATTAAGCTTGCTAATTATTCAAGTAAAAGAAATAATCTAAAATTAAAAATTATCCCTTTATAAACACATAAATGATCATATATGGGTCTACCAGGCTTTCTAGTACAAAGTAATAAATTATATAAACTATTAATGGGAAATATGCCAGAAATCTCAGAATATTTTTTAGAAGCAGACCAATTAGAATAACAGTTTATTTTATCTTATTTTATTTATTTTTATAAAATAAAGTCTCATTTTTTATTCATGTATCTCGTTCAAACTCCCTTCTGCTCCCCGAACCCTCCCAGTCACTCTCTCTTCCACTCAAACCCTCACCTCCTCCCGAGAAAGGTCAGTAAGACCCAAGGTGGATTATTAATTCAGCATCCACTCTAGGCAAGCTCAATTTCCTCATCCTAATATCAAGACTGGGTTAGGTGTTCCTCTAGAGGAAATGAGCTGCAAAGTACCAATCCAAGGTGAGAGCTGTACAGCACTTACGGTTTGCAGCTTGGATGATCTTTGCTTTTCTTTAAAAGTCCAATAATGAGTGAGTACATCCCCCGTTTATCTTTCTGGGTTTGTGATACATCACTCAGGAGGATATTCTCCATATCTAACCATTTCTCTGTGAATTTTAGGATTTTTTTTTTCTTCTGAGTACCACTTCATTGTGTAGATGTACCACAGGTTCTTAATCTATTCTTTAGTTGAGGGGCATCAAGGTTGTTTCCAGATTATTTCTATTATAAATAACGATGCTATCTATGAACATAGTAGAGCTAATGCCTTTGGAGTGTCAATGTGCGTCTTTAGGGTAAATGCCCAGAAGTGGAGTTGCTGGATCCTTGGCGAGACTAATTCTCAGTTTTCTGAGAAATTGCCATACTGCATTCCAGAGTGGCTGAACATGCTTACACTCCCACCAAAAATGGAAAAGTGTTCCTCTTGCTCCTCTCCAGCTGACACTGTCATCTGTGTTTTTATTCTTAGCCATTCTGACAGGTATAAGTTGGTATCACAAAATTGTTTTGATTTGCATTTCTCTGATGGCTAAAGATGTTGAGCATTTTTTCAAGGGCCTATCAGCCATTTTTAATTCTTCTGTTAAGAATTCCCTTTTTAGATCTAAACCCCATTTTTAAATTGGGATATTTAGAGTTTGGGGCTCTAGTTCCCTGAGTTTCCAATATATTTTATAGATCAATCCTCTGTCACTTGTAAAATTGGTGAAAATCTTTTCCCATTCATTAGGCTGCCGTTTTCTTTTTCTTTTCTTTTCTTTTTTTTTTTTTTTTTTTTTTTTTTTTTTTTTTTTTTTTTTTTTTTTTTTTTTTTTTTTTGTTCTCACTGACTGTGTCCTTGGCTTTAAAGAAGCTTCTCAGTTTCAGCAGATCCCACTAATTGATTGTTGTTATTAGTGTCTGTGTTACTGGAGTTAAATTTAGAAAATGGTAACCTGTGCCAATTCATTGAAGAGTATTTCCCACTTTATTTTCTATGAAGTTCAGTGTGACTGGGTTTTTGTTGAGGTCTTTCATCCTCTTGGATTTGAGTTTAGTGCAGGGTGATAAGATTGGATCTATTTGCCTTTTTCTACACACTAGCATCCAGTTATACCAACACCATTTGTTGAAGATACTATCTTTCATCCATTGAATATTTTGAGCTTCTTTTTCAAAAATAAAGTGTTCACAGATCTGTGGGTTAATGTCTGGGTCTTCAATTCGATTCCATTAGTCCACAAGTCTGTTTTTATGCCAATACCAGGCTGTATTTATTACTGTAGCTCTATACTATACTTTGAAACTGAGGATGGTGATGCCTCCTGAGGTTCTTTTGTTGAGCAAAATTGTTTTGGCCATCCTGGCTTTCCTGTTATTCCAAATAAAATTGAATATTGTTCTTTCAAGGTCTGTAAAAAAAATTGTGTTGAAATTTTAATGGGAACTGCATTCAATCTGTACATTGTTTTTGATAAGATGACCATTTTTACTATGTTGATCCTACCTATCCAAAAAGATGGGAGATTTTTCAATTTTCTTAGTTGACTTTAATTTCTTTCTTCAGAGATTTAAAATTTTTGTCAAACAATTCTGATACTTCTTTGGTTATAGGTAAACCAAGATATTTAATGCTATTTGCAGCTATTATAAAAGATAATGTTTCCCTTATTTTTTTTCAGCCCTTTTATGTTTAGTGTGTAAGAGGGCTACTGATTTCTTTGAGTTAATCTTCTATCCTGCCAAATTGCTGAAGGTGTAGATCAGCTGTAGAAGTTCCCTGGTAGAATTTTTTGTGTCACTTATGTACACAGTCTAGTCATCTGCAAAAATGATAGTTTGACTTCTTTTCTATTTTTTTTTCTCTTTAATCTCCTTTCATTTTCTTATTGCTTAAGCTCAAACTTTGAGATCTATTTTGAATAGATAAAAGGGGAGAGAGGATAGCCTTTTCTAGTTCCAGATTTTAGTGTTATTACTTAATTTTTTTCTCCATTTAGTTTGATGTTGGCCATCAGTTTTTTGTAAGTTGCCTTTATTATATTTAGATATTTTTCCTGTATTCCTGATCTCTCAAGGATTATTTTCATAAAGGCGTGCTGGATTTTGTCAAAGGCTTTTTCAGCATCTAAGGCAATGATCATGTGTTTCTTTTACTTCAATTTGTTTATATGATGGATGACACTTGCAGTTTCCCATATGTTGAACCATCCCTGCATTTTTAGAATGAAACCTACTTGATCATGGTGAGTAAGGTTTTTTATATGTTGTTGAATTCGGTTTGCCAAAATTTTGTTGAGAATTTGTGCATCAATGTTCATGAAGGAAATTGGTCTGTAATTCTCTTTCTTTTTTGCATCTTTGATTGGCTTGGGTTTCTGGGTTATTGTGGCCTTATACAAAAGGTTTGGCAATATTACTTCAGTTTCTACTGTATGGAATAGTTTGAGGAGTATTGGTATTAGCTCTTCTTTGAATGTCCGGTAGAACTCTGCATTGAAACGATCTAGCCCAGGGCGTGTTTTATCTGGGAGACTTTTAATGACAGCTTCAATTTCCTGTGGTATTACAGGACTGTTTAGGTCTTAAAACTGATTTTGATTTAATTTTAGTAAGTGGTACCTGTACAGAAAGCTGTCCCAGGATCAAGGCACTCAGCTGCTCCCTCTGCTGCTATTATGTGGGCCCTATTCTGGGTGTGCTGTGCTCTGCACAAAAGTGGAGTGGCCATTCAAGGCCCTCTTAAGTAAGTGGCAGATGTCATCTACTGATCTCTGACCTCTCAGCTGTGCTTTTATGAACTCCTCTACTTCCTTGCCACTGTTCAGCCAGTCATGGTCTGGTTTGTGCAGACTGTGTTCCGTGGACTAAGAAGTGGAATCTCTTACTTCTGAACCTAGTGTCCAGAACCAAGGGACTCAGCTGCTCCCCCGTTGCTTTTATGCCAGCACAGTTGTAAGCCTTGGAACAATTAGAAGCAAACTCACCTAGAAAGAGTAGATGGCTGGAATTAATCAAACTTAGAACTGAAATCAATACAATTGAAACAAAAAAAATTACAAAGAATCAAAGAGTCTAAAGGTTAGTTCTTTGAGAAAGTCAACATGATAAATAAACTCTTATCAAATTATTCAACAAACAGAGAGTGTCAAATCAATAAAATCAAAAATAAAAAAGGGTACATAAAAACAGACCCCCAGGAAATCCAGAGAATTTTCAGGTCATACTTTGAAAATTTTTACTCGAGGGCTGGCATAATTTTAGAGAAAGTTCCATGTAGTGCTGTGAAATATGTATATTCGAGTTTGGGTGGAAGCTTCTGTAAATATCTATCAAATTCATTTGCATCATAATCTCTGTTTGACCCCTTATTTCTCTGTTGAGTCTCTGTCTGATTGACCTATCTAAGGGTGAAAGTAGGATACTGAATTCTCCCATTATTAGAGTGTGATATTTGATGTGGGGCTTAAGCTTTAGTAATGTTTCTTTTACATATGTAGGTGCTCTTATATTAGGGGCATAAATATTAAGGACTGAAATCTCCTCTTGACCAATTTTTCCTCAGATGAATAAGTAATGTCCATACTGATCACTTTTGATTGATTTTAGTTTGAAGTCTTCTTTGTTAGATATTAGGATGGCAACACTAGCTTTTTTCTTGGGGTCATTTGACTGGAACATCTTTTCCCAACCCTTTACTCTGAGACTGTGTCTGTCTTTGAAGTTGAGGTATGTTTCTTGTATGTAGCAGAAGGATGACTTCTGTTTTTGTGTCCATCATTTTAGAGTTTGTCTTTTTGTAGGTGAATTGAGTCCATTGATATGAAAGAATATTAATGACCACTGATTGTTATTTCTTTTTCTTTTTCTTTTTTGGTGGTAACTTGAGTGTATTTTAATTCTTTGGACTTTTGTTCTGTGGGATTATCTATTGTTTGTGGTTTCATGTACATATCTGAAATCCTTATCTTGGAGTTTTCCCTCTAGTGCTTTCTGTACAACTAGATTTGTGGATAGGCATTGTTTAAATCTGATTTTGTCATGAAATATTTTGCTTAATCTACCTATGGTGATTGATAACTTTACCTTGGGTATAGTAATCTGGGTTAACAGCCATGCTCTTATACTGTGTGTATAAGTTCTGACCAGGACCTTCTTGCTTTCATTGTTTTCATTGAGTAGTCTAGTGTTATTTTAATGGGTTTGCCCTCATAATTAATTTTAGCAATTTCTTTTGCAGCTCTTAAAATTGTTTTTGTGTTTGTTGTTGCTGTTGTTGTTATGTATGTTTTTTGGCTTATTATGTGGCAAGCAGACTATTCCTTGGTTTCTAAACTATTTGGTGTTCTGTAAGCTTGTGTTTTTTATAGGAATTTCCTTCTTTAGACTGGGAAAGTTTTCTTCTATGATTTTATTTAAAATATTATCTGTGCCTTTAAGTTGTTATTCTTCTCCTTCTTCTATTCCTATTATTCTCATGTTTGGTCTTTTCATGATGTTCCAAATTTCTTGAACTTTTTGTGTTGTGGCTTTTTTGGTTTTAGTGTTTTCTTTATCTAATGTATTTATTTCTGCTATTGAGTCTTTGACTCCAGAGATTCTCTCTTCCATATCTTGCATTCTGTTGGTTATGCTTGCATTTATAGTTCCAGTTCTTTTCTTCAGATTTTCTATTTCTGCCTTTGCTTCATTTTGTGTCTTCTTTATTGCTTCTATTTTAATTTTTAGTTCTGGAATGTTTCTTTCATTTCTTGGTTTTCTTTCAAGGATTTGTTTATCTTTTCCAATTTTTTGTTTACATTTTCTTCTGTTTCTTTAAGGACATTTTTATATTCTTTTTTAATGATTCTATCATCTTTATAAAGGTGTTTTCAATGTTTTCTTCTGTTTCCTGTTCATTCTTCTGTTCAGATCTTGGTGTTATAGGAACACCAGTTTCATCTGGTGTTGCCTTGTTGTTCTTTGTATTATTATATATATTTTTACATTGATTCCTACCCATTGCTTCAGTGTTTCACTCTTAGTCAACTTCTAGTCAGTTGTGGCTAGTGTGCTTGTGTGTCTCCTGTCTGCTGTGAACATGGGGTCTATTGAATCTCTTACTCTGCTTTGGACTTGGGTCTGAGTTTCGAAGGCTTCAGTCTGTCTACGATAATGCATCTTGCCCTGGAAATAAGGCCCTGTCAAGGGAAGTTCTTCCTGCTATGTGACTGTAGGAATCACTGGGGAAGTTCCCTCCTAGATTTAGCCTAGGGTCTGACTGCTGATGGAGAGCATGAAGTCAGAACTATGTGTATGACCCCTGCCCCAGAGAGGAATTCTCTGGGTGGCCCAGGAACTAAAATCTGTTCATCTTTGAGTCTGCTCTTGATACAGGTCTGCATTTTGACATCTCAACATTTTATGAGAAATACTACATTCATAGAATGGATTTGAAGAAAGTTTTTTCTATTGCTTAGCAGTAGGTCAAAGAAACTATAAGAACATGTCCTACTTGTTTTTTGTGTAACCAGTCTTTACTACCTACAAGAAGTAATCCAAAGGGTAGCTAAAAAAATGAAATTTGGCAAATAAATGTGCTTTATTTGCAGAATGTTGTAAAATTAAAGTATGTGTACAGTACCATAGATACATTCTCAGAATTTTAATGGGCAACTCCTTTGAGTTCTGCAAAGAATAATTCTCAGTCTTACATTTATTAACAGTTATAGCTACTATGAGAATACCAGTACACATTATGACTGACAATTCTCCATCTAGTATACCATGCAACATTAGAAGCAAGTTGTTATGGAAAGATTAAATTATACTTTAGAAGATGTATTTAGTAAACCAAGGGAAAATAAAGATACCAGAGATGGATTATACTAGAATTTTTTAACATTAAGTATTTTTAAGAGCTAATGAGAAAAGAACAACAGCTGCAAAGAGACATTGGACAATAGAAAATCCACTGAACTAAGTTAACCAGTATAATTTAATAATGTGCTACCCTCAGAATTTAAAGCATGATACAAGTTATAATGGGAAAAATGCCTTTATAGACAAGAAAATAACAGCTGTGGATACCATAGAAATAATAAAGATTAAATTAAAACAAGAGAGACCATTTGATTCTGAAAGGTGATAGTTCATCATATAGCATGAGAATTAAATATGCCATAAAGAAAAACTCCCCAAAATTTAAAGTTGGAGAAGATTTTGTGTTTGTCTTTCCAGGATATTAAAGCATCCAACTAAGGAAATCTGAAGACTCTTGGAAAAAATGGACATCTGAATGAAAAAAATATCATTTCAAGAAAATAACTCAAGAGTAAATTGAATAAAGATATACAGGGATAGAAAGTATGACTTCTTTGTTCATGATAAAAAAATTAAAAAAAAAAGAGTAAATTGGACTGATGGTACAAATATATTTCCAATCTTTCAAATTTTAAATTCTATTATTCTATACTAACTTATAAGTTAAGTGATCTTATTTTGATGGCTGTTTAATTTAAAATTGTAGCTGATTTTGACATTGGAGCAAAGATCTCTCCTTCTCTAGACTCAACTATGTCTTTATAGAAAAATCTTGGTCGGGTTTTGGTTCCGGGACCAGGTGCTGTCTGTGGAGCGTGTCCCCACACACTCTATAGCAGACAGAGATAAACTTTGGCTGTCAGGGTCCCCCAGCTGGTGCTAAGGGAACTTGCAAGGGCACCCCACCTCCAAGTACTCCAACATAGAAGGACTGAGTACTTGAAATTCAGTCCCTTGCCCAGAGCAGAATTAGAGATTGAGCAGACCTATTGTCAGAGGTGACAGGAGACACACAAGCCCTCTTGCCACAAATGACCAGGAGTCAACTAATCGTGAACCACTGAAGCCATGGGCAGATGCCAGTACAAAAATATATATAATAATATAAAAAAACAACAAGGTACCTCCAGAAGAAAGTAGCGGTCCTACAAATACAACATGAACTGAGCAATGAAGAGGAAACAGAAGGAAGCAACACCAAAAATTCCTTTATGATGATCATTGAAGTTCTCAAGGAAGATATGAAAAATTCCCTCAAAAACAGAACAAAATACAACCAAAAAATTGGAAGAGATGAACAAATCTATGAAAAAAAACAAGAAAGAGCAAACCAAAAAATGAAAGAAACATGCCAGGAACTAAAAACTGAAATAGAAGCAATAAAAAAGGCACAAAGTGAGGCAAAGATGGAAATAGAAAACCTAAAGGAAAAAATCTGGAACGACAGATACAAACATAACCAACAGAGTTCAAGAGATGGAAGACAGAATCTCTGAAGTGGAAGACTCAGTAGCTCAAATAGATATATCAGTCAAGGAAAATACTAAAATCAAAAAAGCCATAACACAAAATGTTCAGGAAATCTGGGACACCATGAAAAGACCTAATTTGAGAATAAAAGGAATAGAAGAAGGAGAAGAATATCAGCTGAAAGGCACAGATAAATGTTTTCAATAAAATCATACAAGAGAACTTCCATAACCTGAGAAAGGAAATGCCTATAAAGATACAAGAAGCTTATAGAACACCAAATAGATATGACCCTCCAAAAATGTCAGCATACCACATAATAATCAAACCACAAAACATACAGAACAAAGAAAAAATTTTAAGAGCAGTAAAAAGTAAGGGCTAACTTACCTCTAAAGGCAGACCCATCTGAATAACACCTGACTATTCAATGGAAACAATGAAAACTAGAAGAGCTTGGTCAGAAGTTATACCGACATTAAAAGAGTACGGCTGCCAAAATAGAATACTATACCCTGCAAAATTATCAATCGCCATAGATGGAGTAAACAAGACATTTCATGACAAAGTCAGACTGAAACATTATCTATCTAGAATCCAGCACTACAGAAAGTGTTAGAGGGAAAACTACAACCTAAGGACCCCAGATACACCCATGAAAACACAAACAATCAATAACCCCACAGAAGAATACTCCAGAAAAAGGAAATTCAAAAAAGTTAACAAGAAAAATGGCAGGAAATATCAATCAGTGCTCACTAATATCCCTTAATATCAATGGACTCAACTCTCCTATAAAATGACACACACTAACAAGATGGATACAAAAACAGAAGCCATCCTTCTGTTGCCTACAAGAAACACACATCAACCACAAAGATAGACACAGGCTTACAGTAAAGGGTGATGAAACAATTTTCCAGTCAAGGGGTCCTAAGAAACAAGCTGGGGTTGCATCCTAATATCTAACAAAGTAGACTTTAAGCTAAAAGAAATTAAAAGGGACCAAGATGGTCATTACTTATTCATCACAGGAAAAATTGGTCAAGAGGAGATTTCAACCCTAATATACGGGCATTTACCTATGTAAAAGAAACACTGCAAAAGCTCAAATCCCACGTCAATTCTTACACATAAATAGTGGGAAACTTCAATACCCCACTTTCAACCCTGGATAGGTCAACCAGACAGAGACTCAAAAGAGAAATAAGGAGTCTAAAAGAGGTCATGGTGCAAATAGATTTCTTAGATTTCTGCAGAAGCTTCCACCCAAATGAGAAGGAATATACATATTTCTCAGCTCCTTAGGGAACTTTCTCCAAATTTGACCACATAATTGGTCATAAATCAAATATCAACAGATACAAAAAAATGAAAATAATCCCTTGTAACATATTGCAATACCAGGGCCTAAACATAGAATTCAACAACATCAAAAATCAAAGAAAGCCTACCAACTCATGGAAACTAAACATCACTCAGCTGAACAATCTCTGGGTCATGGAAGAAATGAAGAAAGAAATCAAACTCTTCCTAGAATTTAATGAAAATGATTCCACAACGTCTCCAAGGTTGTGAGATACAATGAAAGCAGTCTTAAGAAGAAAATTCATAGCTCTAGTTGTCTATATCAAAAACCTTGAGAAATCTCACACTAGAGACCTAACAGCTCAGCTGAAAGACTTAAAACAATTAGAAGCTAACTCACTTAGAAGCTGTAGATGGCAGGAAATAATAAAACTCAAAGCTGAAATCAATACAATTGAAACCAAAAGAACAATACAAAGAATCAATGAATCTAAGAGTTGGTCCTTTGAGAAAGTTATCAAGTAGATAAGCCCTTAGCCAAAATAATCAAAGAAACAGAGAGAGAGAGTGTTCAAATCAACAAAATTGAAATGAAAAGGGGGACATAACAACAGACCCCCAGGAAATCCAGAGAATTATCAGATCATATTTTGAAAATCTATATTCTACAAAAATGGAAATTCTAGAATAAATGGACAGGTTTCTGGACAGGTACCATCTACCATAATTGAAGGAAGATCAGATTAATTACCTAAACCCACCTATGACCCTTAGGAAAATTGAAGCTGTTCTTAAAAGCCTCCCCAAAAATAAAAGCCCTGGTACAAATGGTTTCAGTGCCGAATTCTACCAGACATTCAAAGAAGAATTACTACCATTACTCCTCAGACTATTTCACACAGTAGAAAGTGAAGTAATATGGCCAAATTCTTTTTATGAAGCCACAATTATCCTAATACCCAAGTCACTCAAAGACACAACAAAGAAGGAGAACTACATATCAATCTCCCTCATGAATATTGATGCCAAAATTTTCAAAAAAAACTTTACCAAACCTTGTACAACAATGTAAAAAAAATAACACTCACTACGACCAAGTAGGCTTCATCCCAGAAATTCAAGGCTTGTTAAACATACGAAAAATAGTAAACGTTATCCATCATATAAACAAACTAAAGGAACAAAACCACATGATCACATTCTTAGATGCTGAAAAAGCCTTTGACAAAATCCAACACTCCTTTATGATTAAAGCCCTGGAGAGATCAGGAATACAGGGAGACTACCTAAATATAATAAAGGCGATTTACAAAAAGCCGACAACCAATATCAAACTTAATGGATAAAAACTGAAAGCAATCCCACTAAAATCAGGAACTAGACAAGGATGTCCTCTCTCCCCTTATCTATTCAATATAGTTCTCCAATTTTAGCTAAAGCAATAAGAGAACTAATGGAGATTAAGGGGTTAGAAATTAGAAAAGAAAAAGTGAAGCAATCTCTATTTGCAGATGATATGATTGTATACATAAGTGACCCACAAAAGTCTTCCAATGAACTGCTACAGCTTATAAACACCCTCAGCAATGTTGCAGGATACAAGATTAACCTAAAGAAATCAGTAGCCTTTCTATACACTAATGATAGAAGAGCTAGAATAGAAATAAGGGAAACATTACCCTTTATAATAGCTGCAAATAGTATTAAATACCTTGGAGTAACTATAACCAAAGAAGTAACAGATCTATTTGACAAAAATTTTAAATCACTGAAGAAAGAAATTGAAGCGGATATCAGAAAATGGAAAGCTCTCCCATGTTCCTGGTTAGGTAGGATCAGCATAGTAAAAATGGCAATTCTACCAAAGCTAATCTACAGATTCAATGCACTGCCCATCAAAAACCAACACAATATTTTTTGGATCTTGAAAGAACAATACTCAATTTCATTTGCAATAAGAGGAAAGCCAGAACTACCAAAACATTTTTACTCAACAAAAGAACCTCAGGAGATTTCACCATCCCTGACTTCAAGTTATACTATAGAGCTACAGCAATAAAAACAGCCTGGTACTGGCATAAAAACAGACTTGTGGATCAATGGAATAGAATTGAGGATCCAGACATTAACCCAAAAACCTATGAACACCTGATCTTTGACAAAGAGGCCCAAAACATCCAATGGGAAAAAGATAGTATATTTAACAAATGGTGTTGGCATAGCTAGATGGAATTGTGTAGAAAAATGCAAATTGATCCCAGCCTGTCCCCCTGCACAGAACTCAAATCCAAGTGGCTCACAGACCTCAACATAAACTGAACCACTTTAAATTTCATAGAAAAGAAAGTGGGAAATACACTTCTATGAATTATCACAGGTGACCACTTCCTAATTATAACACCAGTGGCACAGACACTAAGATCAACAATCAAAAAGTGGGATCTCCTGAAGCTAAGAATCTTTTGTAAAGCCAAGTACACTGTCAATAGGACAAAAGGACAGCCTACAGAAAGGGAAAATATTTTCACCAACCCTACAAGTGATAGAGGACTGATCTCTAAGATATATAAAGAACTCTAGAATCTAGAACCCAAAACCTTGAATAACTCAATCATAAATGTGTTTCAGATCTAAAATGGGAATTCTCAGCATAAGAATTACCAATGGCTGAAAGTCACCTCAAAAAGTCCCCATCATCTTTAGCCATCAGAGAAATGCAAATCAAAACAACTTTTAGATACCACCTGACACCTGTTAAGATTGTCTAAGATAAAAGACACAGAGGACAGCTTATGCTGTAGAGGTTGCAGAGCAAGCCTTCAGGTAAGCCTTTTAGTCTATTATCACACAAAGATTGGACAACAGCTAGATCTCCCAGAACTTTATCTTTATCTATTTTTAAGGATCATCAAATGAGTTCATTATTTCCTGACAACATTAAGTAATTTTAAGAAAATGATAACAACATCACCATAAGGTAAAGTGGGTTGTTAGAACTTTCTCATCACTTACATAGTTTGGTCACAAGTTGTTATTGGTCATGTCAGGTAAGAAACTAAACAAAGGAAATTATATTTAGAAATCTTGCTGTCTAAAGACAAGAGGGGATATGATATTGTAGGATAAAGAAGCAAATAATTGTGTCTACTTTCAAATTAAAAAACCAATTATAGTCCCAAATATTTTACATTGGTATGGATTTTTGTAAATTGATACAGGTTATTTTTTATTATAGTGTAAATATGTTTCTACATTTATATAAGATAGTCTTATATATTCATACAAACTCAAGGTTATTTTATACTGTATCACTTATATCTATTGTTTGTTTAAGTTACTGAATACATGAAGCTCATTAAAAAATTTTAATATAAAGTACTAGTCATTAGATAATATTTAGACTATTAAAATACAGTTTATTAGTCATTAATAACAGCCAAATTTATAGACATATTTGGCATGTTTTAAGGTTAATCACAGACATATTTTAAATAAATGGTCTTCAGAGACCTACAAACTATAGCATTTTAATGTTTTAATAGCATAAGTTTTTTGTGACAGAAATATATATCTGATTCTGGAAGCACATATATATTTCACAAGATGACGGATATCAAAGAACTTCCACATTTGTGGAAAAATTAGTCAGTAGGCAAGAAACTAGCCATTGTGTTCACTGCTGACAGCATGTTGTTTTGAAATTGGACAAGCAGTAATCAAGAGAAGGCAAATGCCAAATTTTGCCAAGACAAAAGGAGACAGTTCTTCAAAACTATTACTTGAAAGAGATGTCTGTCAAATATTTTAGGCCTGTAGACAAAATTTAGATGTCTCAACATTGCAGAGAAACCTTGGGATGGCTATCCAGAAAGCTAGATGTCTGGTATTTTCTTGTTTTGAAAGTTACTTGCTGAAGCAAAGTTATTAGATCTGCTTTTGCTGTTTACTCAGGTAATAAATCTTTCTTGGGTCTTTAGTAGGGTTGATGATTAGATGGTTATGAATAAGTGGGACCTCCTGAAACTGGGAAGCTTCTGTAAAGCCAAGGACAATGGCAATAGTACAAAATGACAGCCTACAGAATGGGAAAATATTTTTACCAACCCTACAAGTGATAGAGGACTGGTCTCTAACATATATAATGAACTCAAGAAACTAGAGCCCAAAACCTTGAATAACCAAATCAAAAAAAAATGAGGTTCAGTACTAAAAAAGGAATTCTCAGCAGAAGAATTAGGAATAGCTGAAAGGCTCTTGAAAAAGTTCTCAATATCTTTACCCATCAGAGAAAAGCATATCAAAACAACTTTGAGATACCACCTGACACCTGTCAGATTGGCTTAAATAAAAGATACAGATGACAGCCTATGCTGGAGAGGTTGCAGAGTAAGGGGAACACTCCTTCATTGTTGGTGGGAGTGTAAGCTTGTTCAGCCACTCTGGAATGCAGTATTTCAGTTTCTCAGATAACTGGGAATCAATCTCCCCAAGGATCCAGCAATACCACTTCTGAGTGTATACCATAAATAAGCACATTCACACTCCAAAGGCATTAGCTCAACTATGTTCATATCAGCATTTTTCGTAATAGCAAGAACCTGGAAACAGCCTAGATGCCCATCAACAGAAGAATGGATTAACAAATTGTGATACATCTTCAAAATGGAGTACTATTCAGCAGTAAGAAAGAAGTGATATTCTAAAACTTGCAGGCAAATGGATGGATTTGGAGAATATCTCCCTGAGCAATGTATCTCAAATGCAGAAAGATAAACAGGGGACACACTCACTCAGTAGATTCTAAACAAAAAAGCAAAAAGCAAAGCATGTCCAAGCTGCAAACTGCAACCACTGAACAGCTTGGGATCTGAAATACCTTGGACTGACAACTTGGATTTCTCTCCTTATAGAGGAACACCTGGACTCAGTCTTGATATTTGGGTGAGGAAACTGGATCTGCCAGGAGTGGATGCTGAACTAAGCAATATTGGAAATTTGGGACCTCATGCTCTTTCTGGGGGAGAGATGGTGAGATGTGGAGAAGAGAGAGTGGGTGGAAGGAGGGGGAAGGGACCTTGAATAAGAATATACATGGACAGAAAATTTTATTTTATTCATAACAAAAAAGAGAGGAAAAAAGAAGATTAGATAGTTATATTTTTATTCTTTCTGTCTTTCTTAGTAGTTGTAGAAAGTAAATTAGGTACAAGTTGGATCTGACCAAGATAAAATAAATAATAGAGTATTTTCCATGATTTTGGCAAATACTAATGGACTAGAGATTAAAAATATATTTCTTACTTGATGATTTTTCTTATATATAGTTGAACATTTTATAATTAAAAAACCTTTCATTTCTATTTAAACAAAAAAGAAAAAATGTTACAGGAGAATGTTCATATAGCCACTTCACTGTGCCAATAAATCCACTTTAAATCAAACATTGGAGTCAGCAATTGGGTAACCATAGCCTTAGAGTTCTTTGAAGACTTGGAAGGTCTGCTAAAAGAACAGCAAGATTAGAGAGAGAGTTTCTGGAGCTTTTGGATGGAGAGGTTCAGACAATCAACTCTTTTATTATCTTGTTTTTATCATGTCTTTATCTCAATTCCTGATTTCAAAGTTTTTATTACAGTGGAAAAATTTAGGTAATAGTTTCAGGTAATTTCTGGCTAATATGTATCTTTTTAAAATTTCTAGATAATTTTGTTTGTTGGAGATAAGAAATTTTAAGTTGTAATAGTCATTGATGTTTAAATGAAGTTATTTGATTCTCAGTGTAATATTTGATTGATGTTATGGACTGTGAGGTAAGATTTATGTTTCCAATTGTTGATTTTTAGACTAAAAGAGCATATAGACAAAACAATTAATTTAAATCAATCCTCAGAAATTGTATAAAATTTTATATTGACATAAAAAAATGAATGCAAAGCACCAAAAAACCTTTCCTGGATAATAGGAAAATAAAATTATCATAAAATTAGTGAATATGTTATGTGCTATTTGCCTAAAGTCTTTGAATATATATTTAAATCTTAACAAAGAATATATATTTCTATCACATAAAGATAGCTTGCATTAATAAATAGTACAATAAACATTTTATTATTTTACTATCTATTGTTTGAATTTGCATATTTAACATACCTTTTAAGAATATCGTGCATTTATATTGTAGAAAAAATTTTGTGATGAAATAGTTTGACAAGATTTAATTATATTATTTTTGAGGATCTTCAATGTGGCCTTATGAAAAGTGAAAGTAGTTGCAAATGTACATTTTTCCAATGACCACAGTACATCAGAAGATGGAAGAACATACAACTTTGAAATATAAATTATAAGCAGGAAAGAAAGTTGGATTCTATTATTTTAAATACACTGCTGAAATTTAATTTTTTTTTCTTTTTTTTCTACCAAATTCACCAAATTTAACTCACTGGAAACAAATCATTGCTTTATTTCATCTAATCTTATGTGATTATAAGTTATTCATTGAACAAAATTGTATTGAAATATTATTTAATTTGGCATTACTGTCATCTGAAAAAGAAACTAGTATTGAGTCTAAGCAGCTTGATAAATGCCTCTAATAGAAGGCTTGGAGGGCAGAGACAGAAAGATTGAAGTGTGAGGCCATCTTTAGGGGCACAGAATGCCAATGCAATAGGAGAAAAAGGGGTTCAATAATGTAGCTCAGAAGCTGAATTTCTTTCCTGAACCAATAGAAAAAGAAGATAAATTTGGTCTCAAAATTGTCCTCTCCTCTATGTCCTAGACTTACAGAGAGATGGTATATAAGTGTACAATTGGAAACATATAATACATATAAAATATAATTATGTCAGTATATAAAAGATTGCTGTTCTCATGTACAAGAAGCACTATTGTGATGACTAATCATTATTGCCAACTTGATTAGAGTTGGAATTACCAAGAGAAAAAACCTGGATCGTAGACCAAACTTCAAAGTGAGTTAACAGACAGAGATAAATGTACCTTGAATGTGGGTGACAGCAATTCTAGACTGAAGAAAAATGCACAAATGAAAAATTAAAGAGAGTTAAGTACTAGAATCTATTACTGTCTATCATAGCTTTCCTGGCTGTGAAAGAACACATGGATCATATTCTGACTATATGCCTACCTCATTAAGATGGTCTACACAACTTCAAATTGCAAGGCAACTTATACCCTTCTTTTTTATAATGGCATCTGTGAGGAAAAAATGAAGTTGATAAAGCATGTTGGGGATTTGAGGCAATTGGAAAATCAAGGAATGTCACAAATATCACAATGCACAACAGATCTCTCACAAGAGATTTATTGAGGACTTGGTGACAGGTTGCCTGTTAGTGGGAACAAAAAGTGGTGAAAGAGCCATGATGGCAAGTGTTTTACAAAGGGTAGGTGACATTAGAAAGGTGTCATGTTTGGTGACTGGTGATGACATGACTGCTGACTCTGAGTCACTGAAGATAGACTCTGGGAACACCTGAATCTGTAATATGAACGGTTTCTAATTTCCTTCCCTTTTTTTTTTTTATAAAAGGTTAGGAAATAGGAAGTTGCAACTGTTTAGGCATGATTGATGGCATTGTACACTTTAAATTATATCCTGTGGTCTGCAGGATATATTTGTAGGATGACTACATATTTGGAAACACCCAAAAGCTGAGATAATGACAAATTCCAGGAAGAACAGATTATTTCACTTAATATTGAAGCTCTATTGGACCACCTGGAGCTAGGGAAATACAGGCAGAATCAGTGAGGCTGGATCAGCAGGGGGCTAGCTACTTCAAAGCTGTTTAGGATGCAGATTTTGAGAGAGAAGGTTTAAAGCTGTTGGTTTCTATAACACACACACACAAACACATTTTGTGCAATAATGCTCTTGTGAACTAAAGAGTTGTCACTCATATTGGTTCATTAAAATACTGATTGGCCAGTAGCAAGACAGGAAGTTTAAGTGAGGCAACCAGATTAGGAGTATTCTTAAAAGAGGAAAGACACAGAAAAAGTCATCAGCCAGACTCAGGGGAAACAAGATGGAAATGCTGAACTGAGAAAATGTACAAGTCATGTGGGTAAACAGATATCAGGGAAAGACTGAAATATCAAAAAAAAAATATATCACAGTCAAATATGACTCAGGTATCTTCCAGCTTCCTCAGCCTTGCTCCTAGTCACTTCTAATGCCCTATCTGTCTTCTATATACCTGCCTTAAATATCATCTTTTCTCAGCTCTATCCCATCCAGGTTAACATTAAAGGCAAGAGCTACTACTTTTTGGTAGTTAGACTTGAACACACAGAAACATAGAAAGATCTCTGTCTCTGGAGTTATTGGATTAAAGACATGGGTCACCACTCCTGGTCTATCCCCATACTGAGATTAAAGGTTTGTACCATCATTGCCAGCCTGTTTTGCCTTGTACTCACAGAGATCCTCTGCATCCCCATGCTGTGAAAAAGTATGAGTTACCACTGCTCTGTTATCCCTTGAACTCCCTGAGATCAAGAACAATATCTGCCTCCCAAGTGATGGGATTAATGGTGTGTACCACCTCTGTCAAGTTTGACTGTGGGTTGATCTCATGAAATTCCAGGTTTTATTAAATATATAACATATCACCACATATTCCCTTTTGTGTCAAAAATAAAAGAAGGTTATAACACAAAAGAAAAACTATATACAATAGGTACAATAATTATATCAATATATATAAACAATAACTACATGAGGAATGTCTAATTCAGTAACAATTAACAAATCCAAAGAAAATATTCCACTATTTATCTTATTTTGGTGTGTCCAAAAGATCATACCTAATCCACTTTGTATCTAATTTGTATTACTAACTAAAAACTATATTTCAATGTCTGTTAAACTTATACACTTTAACTTCTAAGTGAGTTTCTTTTCAAAAGTTGTCACTAGAAAACTATAACTATTAGCTATCTCATCTTCGAATCCCTCAGAGACCCAAGAAAAAATGATATTAAGTAAATAACATAGGTAAGCAAGAAACTTCCTAAAAATATAGGAAATAAAATACCTGGCTACCTGGACAGTCATCCAAGATGTGTTGCTGAAACATCCAACTTAGGCCTAAAGGCCTAGCATATCTGACAGACTTTGCTGTGAGGCAGAATATTTGCAGAGACCTACCTACCTTGTCTTGGCAAGGCTTGGCAATTCCTTTTTGTGTGTGTCTCCTGCTTGTTAATTTTGAATATCATATTATCAGAAGTCAAGACAGGACTACTTTCTTGCTCAGAGGCTAACTTTTGTGACAAAGGTCAACTCATATGGAGGAGGTTTTTTGTTTTGTTTTTTTGTTGGTGTCCATAGTCTTCTCTACAATAGATTGGTGCGGCCAAGAGCAGATGTCCCATTGTCATGAAAACAAGATCCCATGTTTTTAAAATATATTAAGTGTCATGTTCTATGTATCTCTGAAGTGTTTAAAGAAAACATGTTCATCTAAAATATACATGATCTTGAAAACAAATTTGAGTATAAGTTTGATTGTAATTTCTAACTACTAACTTACATTTCTATATATTCTTATATTAGTTGGTAATAATAACTTTCTTGGATGAGCAATTTGTATTACATTGTATTACATTGTTAGATAAACCACATAAGTATAATATCTTGAACAAATATAGAAATATATGTACAGTAACAAAATTAATCTCAACTTTATATCAACATACACAATTTGTATACAATATACAAAAAAAATCCAATCCAGTATAAAATATTTAAAGCTAGTAATTGCTTTTCAAAAGTAGATTCAATAATCCATCCTTATATCCTATCATCTCTATCCTGTTCTTTCATTTTTTTAACAAGAACTCAGAATCTAATCTCTCTTGTTTAGCTTTTTTCTAACCATAACCAATAACAATTTTTGACCAATTACCCTAAGAAATAATAATCACCCCTAAACCATTGAAAGACCAAAAATCACCAATCTCATCTTTTGGAAATATGGGTGCCATGTTCTTAAATTTACTTCCTGCTCTCTGGGTGTAATGATAACTTTAAGAAATCCTGAAAAATAATGTTAATTGTCAAATCCTGACATAAGTAGCTGTGTCATTTGTTGTTCAGTTTCTGCATAAGAGGATAGTACATAGCTTGTCTCAAGTCCTGATTAGAGTATTCTATAAAGTTGGTTCATCTCACCCAGCTGCCTTGAAATTTTCCTGAGAAGTTTGTAATCCAAATCTGATCTTTGCTTGGTATTTGTCAGCCTAGTGGCTTTGTCATAGTCCATGTGAATTCATCATTGTGCCCCCCTCATCTTCTTTGTGGATACTTCATGTCTGCAATTAGGCTTTGTCAGAGATCACTGCAGAAAAATGATAAGAGTCTAAAATGCAACCCAATGTACAAAAAGCTAAATATATAAGTATTTATTTAGCATAGTATTAGTAACATTAGAAAAGTGTTTTATTTTCAATTATTCCTCAGTCCCATATCAGGTGGCTCTTCTGATATAATACAGTAGTTTTGCATTTTCTTTTAACAAGTTTGTTTGGGTTTAGACAAGGAGAGAGCCACACTCCAACTCTAAAGCCAGCTTTAAATTATAATTAAACTGAGACTTCAACTTTCTCAAATAATGATACATAAAGGTTAAGAAATAAAATTTTTACTGTATAAAGTATCTTAGGACCAATAGATCCAATTTTCATTTACATCTGAATTCATTTGAGCAGCCTTCCTTCTGTTGTTGATATCTAGATGTCAGCAGTCTTTTAACTTCTTCAAGATGGGTATTTCTGGTTTTCTGTAAAAACAAAAACCAAAACCTAGCCCAGGCTTTCCTTTTTTCTTACAACTTAAAGAATTGTAATAGTAGTGGATGAACCATCAATTCATATTTTTATGAAGTTTTCTCCAATTCAAATTGAGTCTTTATTGATTTTGATGGTATCCATAACTTTTCTTCACCTGTAGAAACAAAAGCAAAACTCCTTCCTCAATGTAGCACACATAATGGCTTCCTTTCTGAGGTCAGTACATCTTTAAAATAGACAGGCTGATTTAGCTCAGCTTTTTTTTTTTTTTTTCTATAGTTCAATGCCTTTCAGCAGATGTTGTTTCTTTCTCATCAGCATTGAGATATTTTAAAGTTAATAAAGCATTATGTATTTTATTTCTAGATGTCTGCTATTTCTGTTTAGTTAGTATATTCTTTAGAGTTTGATTTGATCTCCCTATACATGATTGTTTGGTATTCTTGTAATATGCTTTATATTATAATAATCAAAAATTTATTTCATTTTACTAGAGACATATGCCAGAGCATAGTCAGTCTTAATTTATACAGGTATTTCCATGATAGCCATAACTTCTAACAAATTTGTGATTACAGAATCAGCAGTTTCTGAACTCAAAGCACTTGCCCATTGAAATCCTGGAACTATAACAATATCTTAATTTTCCAAATTCTGTAAAATAAAACACATTCATTTGTGACATTTCATTTCTATGTGTATCTTTATGGTTATTTTCTGCTGCCAATAAAGTGTGGGTATAGAAGAAAGTGATGAGATATCTTTTTACAGTTTCTTTGGCATGTTGTCAAGTCACGGAAAAATCTTCTTTTAATCTTTTATAATTGACATGGTGTTTTGTTATGGAACTTTGAAGTCTTTAGCACATTTCTTATTAATAATTTATCAATTTCATCATTACCTTGTGTTAAAGGACCTAGCAAACCCATAGGTGGTCGAATGTATGTTATATACAAATGATGATTCCTAGTCATGATTATTTCTTGTAACAAAATAAATAAGTAATTCTGACTCATCATTAATAAAATCAGCAGTTTCAATGTGTAAAATAGCTGTTTCTGCCCACTGAGAGTCAGTGACTATGTTAAAAACTTTGGTAACATTTATTAATACCATCACAAACCATTCTTTGTCTTGTTTTTGTAAAGGTATTTTAAAGAAATAGTCTTTTAAATCAAAAACTAGAATGGGCCATTCCTCAGTTAAAAGTGAAGGCAAAGAAATGTCAGACTGTATAAAGCCCATTGGCTGGATCATCTTATTTATTGCCCTTAGATCTTGTTACCATTCTCTACTTTCCAGAATTTTTTTAATAACTAACCCAGGAGAATTCCAAGGGATAGATAATTCTTCTATATGCTGAGCATTTAACATTTCATGTACCAGCTGCTCTAAGACCTGCAATTTCCCTTTTGGTAAAGGCTATTGATGAACCCCCTATAGGCATATCTGTTAGCCATATTAAAGGTACTGCTGTAGATGTATTGAAAATATCATAAACTGTTGTGTCTTGTTTCTGTACAACTTGAGTGCTTTCTTACTGTTTCTCATAATACCTTTAAATATTTCTCCCATAATAATGTGTTAGTTTATTATTTATTTCAGTGTTTGGAGGAATAATAATTTGTATGACCCATTGTTGCAGTAAATCTCATCTCGACAAATTTGTAGCAATGTTAGCCACATATGACTTTAATATTATTTTCTGTCATTCTGGTCCTATACACTTAAGCCATTTTGCACTGTTTTATCTGGGATAATGAACCAATTGCCCATAACTGAGCATTTACCTCCTAAAGAGCCCAACTTGTATTTCATAATTTTGGTGAAATTATTAATACATCTGCTCTTGTGTCCAATAAACCATCAAGAAGAGTATAATTTATTTGTACTTTTAACTTTGTTCTTTAATAAATATTTGCCTAAATATTTGCTTTATATTTTTTATGAGTTTTTTCTCTTTTTCTATAGACTTTGTATTATTCAGTATAGTATGTTTTTTAAAACAAGCTTCATTTTATTTTACTTGCTTGGGGAAGGTATTGTCTCCATGATGGCAGTGTAAAATTGAACTGGATTGAATATGGTGGCTTTTGAAAGCCTCCTTTGGGCATGTTCCAAAGGCATAATATTACCTTTTTTGTCCCTTGTTGACTATCATTTGTTAGTCCAATGTCTCATCTTTTTCCACATCTCATACATACTCCAGAAGGGAGGAGTATTCTGTTGAGATTATTCCTAACAAAGGTAGTGTTTCTAAAAATGCCTTGATTGCAAATTCTTTTTATGTGACCTTCCCTTCCACAATTGTAACATTTAATATTTCAACATTTTTTCTTATATGTCTAGAAACAACCTCTCCTACCCAGTTTTTATCACTGTCATAAGGGTCTAGATTGTTTCACAAATCCAATCTTCCAAGGATGTTGACCTTGTTTTTAATGGTCTTATTATTTTTTATATTTTGTATTATCATTCTCAGAATTCAGTGATTTAATTATTATTTGCCAAGCTCCTGAATTTGCTACCATTCTGTTTCCTGCTTCAGATAATCTCTGCTAAAAGTCTGTAAAAGTTTCTTTTGGGTTTTAAATTACTTTTTGAAGGATTCAGTTTTCTTTACTATTTCTTCAGTCCAGAGTATGTTCATTGTATAAAGACTGTCTTTTAATATCAGCATAACCCCTTTCCCCAGGAAGTTGGTCTTGGGAGACTTCTATGCCTCTGTCTCTGCTTTTTTGTTCTATTTTAGCCTCCTCCTTCCACCATGTTTTCCACTGTAAAAGTGACCCAGCCTCCAAAACAGCAGTAGTCATATCTAACCAGTCCTTAGGTGTGATCCAATTACATGATGGCAAGGAATTTAACATTGATTTTACAAATGGTAAATTCATCCCATATGTCACAATTGCTTTTTTGATTCTTGTTAATTCTAACATTTGTACCAGAGTCCAACTAGCTTTTGTACTATTTTAATCATTTTGTAATATTTTAAAGGTTACTGAGTATATTAATGATTTATATTAAGGTTTAATAACCTTAGACTGCTTTGTTTAATCTTAGGAAACATTGCTTAGATTTGTTCTTTATATTCCTGTTAGAGTTTGAATATTTTTTATTCTTTCTTGACAAGCTTTTCCAAAACTTTTCTTTTGGCATTCACATTAATTGACTTCTTCAATGATAAAAGAGAATTCAAACAAAACATATTCATACTAAACATTATGATGACAATCTCATCTACTTCATTTATCTTTTCCTTTACTGGTTCCAATATCAAATTTTCTAGAGTACAATCACAGAAAGGCCAAGCACCCTCCATTGCCTTAAACAAATTTTCCTCCTTTTTTGTTAATTTAAATAGTTTTTATAAGACATTCCCCTGCCACCTGTTTATTAGACATTGCAATTTCCTTTTAGAATACAGTGCTTAAAAAGTGCACATGTGTACATGTTCTATGTTCAAGTATTGAGAATGCCCAGAAAAATTTATTGTAGCAGCTTTAAGTTTAAAACTGCCAAATTTGAAACTTGGTAAATTTGGGTCCTTAAAATGTTTTCCTGTGGAACAATGCTACACTTCTACTTGGATTGACTTAATCCACCTCTTCAATGGTGGGCCCTGAAGAAGCACCATCAGATGGAGGAGCTCCTCTGCCAGGGAAGCCTCCAGGCATGCCACCAGCCCTCTGGTACAGCTTGGTAATGATGAGGTTGCAGACTTTCTCCAGTTCTTTCTGCTGGTGTTCAAATTCTTCCTTCTCTGCAGTCTGATTTTTTATCCAGCAAACTGATGATTTCATTACACTTGTCTAGAATCTTCTGTTTGTTCTCATCATTGATCTTGCCATGAAGTTTCCCATCTTCAACTGTTGCTTTCATGATGAAAGCATTGGACTCCAGTGAATTCTCAGAGGAAATCTTATCTCTCTACTTCTCATCTTCAGCTTTGTACTTCTCAGCCTCCTGGATTATTCGCTCAATATCCTTCTTGCTCAAACGACCCTTGTCACTAGTGATGGTGATCTTGTTCTCCTTGCCTGTGCTCTTATCTACAGCAGAAACATTGAGGATGCCATTGGCATCAGTGTCAAAGGTGACTTTAATCTGAAGAACACCATAGGGTACTGGAGGTATCCCAGTGAGTTCAAACTTCCCAAGCAGGTTGTTATCCTTGGTCATGGCCCATTCACCTTCATACACCTGAATGGGCACACCTGGCTGGTTATCAGAGTAGGTGGTGAAAGTCTGTGTCTGCTTGGTAGAGATGGTGGTATTACGCTTGATGAGGACAGTTATGACTCTACCAGCAGTCTCAATACCAAGGGAAAGAGGAGTGACATCCAGGAGCAGCAAATCCTGTACATTTTCAGACTGGCTGAACAAGCTAACACTCCCACCAAAAATGGAGAAATGTTCCCCTTGCTCTGTAACTTCTCCAGCTTAGGTTGTCATCTGTGTCTTTTATCTTAGCCTATCTGACTAGTGTAAGGTGGTATCTCAAAGTTATTTTAATTTGCATTTCTCTGATGGATAAAGATGTTGAGCACATTTTCAAGTGCCTTTCAAACATTCATAATTCTTCTGCTGAGATTTCCCTTTATAGATCTGAACCTCATTGTTTGATTGAGTTATTTTAGTTTTGGGCTCTAGTTATTTGAGTTCTTTACATATTTTAGAGATCAATAATCTATCACTTGTAGGGTTGGTAAAAATTTTTTCCCATTCTGTAGACTGTCATTTTGTCCTTTTGACAGTGTTCTTGAATTTACTGAAGCTTCCCAGTTTCAGGAGGTCCCACTTATTGATTGCTGTTCATAATGTCTGTGCCACTGGTGTTATATTTAGGAATTGGTCATCTGTGCCAACTCATTGGAAGGTATTTCCCATTTTCTTTTCTATCAAGTTCAGAGTGGCTGGGTTTATGTTTTGGTCTTTGATCTACTTGGATTTGAGTTTTGTGCAGGGTGACAGGCTTGCCTCTATTTACATTTTTCTAAACACTACTGACAAGCTATGCCAACACCATTTGTTAAAGACACTGTCTTTTTTTCCATTGAATATTTTGGGCCTCTTTGACAAAGATCAGCTGTTCATAGGTTTTTGGGTTAATGCCTGGATTCTCAATTCAGTTCCATTGATCAAAAAGCTTGTTTTTAAGCCAGTACTAGTCTGTTTTGCTGACTCTAGCTGTATAGTGTAATTTGAAATCAGGGATGGTATGACTACTCAGCCTTCTTAGGTTCTTTTGTTGAGCAAAATTGTTTTAGCAATCCTGGCTTTCCTGTTATCTCAAATGAAGTTGAGTTTTGCTCTTTCAAAGTCCGTAAAATATTGTGTTGGAATTTTGATGGGCAGTGCATTGAATCTATAGATTGCTTTTGATAGAATTGCCATTTTGAATGTGTTGATTCTACCTATCCAGGAACATGGAAGATCTTTTCCATTTTGTGATATTCTCTTCAATTTCTTTTTTCAGTGATTCGAAATTTTTGTCAAATAGATCTGTTACTTCTAAGTATACATAAACTAGACAAATTTTGCTTTAACCTAGTTGCTTATTTTAGGCTTAAGTTTAAAAACATATGAAGGAGGCTGAATAAATTTTATACCATATTTAATTGCATTATAATTAGCATAACTTCAAGTATAGTACTGAACAAATTAAAGAGATTTATCATATAGAATCTATTTACTTACAGATCTTGGTTACTTTCAACAGTTTACAATAAGATAGTAACTTTTTACAAGGATAAGAATTTACAGCTTTGTCAGTAATTAATTTGAGCCTTAAAAGAGACAATTTTGAATTGAAGCCCTTTTAGTATCAAAATATAACTTTTATTACTAGATATACTAGACATAGTACACTGGGAAAATGCAAAATTTGCTGATTCTTTTATAGTGCATGATTATAGAATATTGTAATTTTTGTATGACTTAATTTATCCAATAAGTGTATAATATCTACCACTTAAAGTGAGAAAAGTTATAGAACCTAGATAAATATTACTGTAAAGATGTTTAGGCTACAGGACTTTATAATTCCTGATTATCAAATATACATTATTTATCAAAATATGTTATTACTTAAATTAATTGTTGTCAGATTGGTATTGAGTAGTTAGCAGGCAGCAGTAATTAGACATACATTAAAACTAGCTTTAGTCTAATCTGAGTAGATCTATATATTCTTTAATTTTTATTGTCATACAAAAATGCATACCAATCCGAAAATATTTTGAAGACTTGTTCTTGCTTTCTTGGTCTAAAGAGAGTGCTTATTAGGAATATGAAGTTTTACTATTTTTTATGTATCCCATATGGTCATTTTAATATAGTGGTTAAGCGATGAAGCCTTGTTGTTCATGGTAGATGACATTTTTTATATATGTTTGTATATGGTTTGCCAAAATTTTGTTGAGAATTGTAGCATCAATATTCATGAGTGAAATTGGTCTGTAATTCTCCTTCTTTGTTGTGTCTTTGAGTGGCTTGGGTATTAGGGTAACTGTGGCCGCATAAAAGGAATTCAGCAATATTCTGTCAGTTTCTATTGTGTGAAATAGTTTGAGGAGTAATGGTAGTAATTCTTCTTTGAATGTGTGGGAGAATTCTGCACTGAAACCATCTAGACCTGGGCTTTTATATTTGGGGAGGCTTTAAATGACAGCTTCAATTTCCTTAAGGTTTATAAGCCTGTTTAGGTAAATAATCTGCTCTTCATTTAATTTTGGTAAATTTTATGGTACCAGAAAGCTGTCCATTTCTTCTAGGTTTTCTTTTTTTGTGCAATACAGGTTTTCAAAGTATGATCTGATAATTCTTGGATTTCCTGGGGGTCTGTTGTTATGTCCCCCTTTTCACTTCTGATTTTGTTGATTTGGATACTCCTGCCTTTTGATGAGTTTGGATAAGCACTTAACTATCTTATTGATTTTCTCAAAGAACCAACTCTTTGATTCATTGATTTCTTGTATTTGCTCTTTTTGTATTGATTTCGGCTCTAAGTTTGATTGTTTCCTGCCGTATACTCCTTCTAGGTGAATTTGCTTCTAATTGTAGGTTCATCCCAGAAATGCAGGGATGGTATAACATATGAAAACCATAAATATTATCCATCATATAAGCAAACTGAAAAAACAAAACCACATGACCATATCCTTACATGCTGAAAAAGCCTTTGACATAATCCAACATTCCTTTGTGATAAAAGCTCTGGAGGGATCAATATAATAAAAGAATCTACAAGAAGCCAACAGCCAGCATCAAAATTAATGGGGAAAAACTCAAGGCAATCCCACTAAAATCAAGAACCACCTAACACCTGTCAGATTATCTAAGATAAAAGACACAAATGACAGCTTATGCTGTAGAGGGTGTGGAGCAACGGGAATACTCCTCCATTGTTGGTGGGAGTATAAGCTTGTTCAGTCACTCTGGAATGCAATATGGCAGTTTCTCAGAAAATTGAGAATCAATCGGACCCAGCAATAACCCTTCTGGGTGTTTACCTTGCAGAGGCACATTCGAACTCCAAAGGCAATAACTCAACTATGTTCATATCTGCATTATTCTTAATAGCAAGGACCTGAAACCAACCTAGATGCCCTCAACTGAAGAATGGATTAACAAACTGTCGTACACCACACAATGGAGTACTACTCAGCAGTAAGTAAAAGATGATATCCTAAAATTTGCAGGCAAATGGATGGATTTGGAGAATATCCTTCTGAGTGAGTTATCACAAACCCAGAAAGATAAGCAGGGGATGTACTTATTAAAGTGTACTCATTAGTGGACTCTAAACAAAAAAGAAAAAAAAAGGCAAAACATGCCCAAGCTGAAAACCACAGCCACTGAACAGCTTGAGATCTGAAACACCTTGGACTGGCAACTTGGATCTCACTCCCTGTAGAGGAGTATTTGAGTCAGTCTTGATGTTGGGGTGAGGAAACTGGATCTGCCAGGAGTGGATGCTGAACTAACCTTATTGGGACCTTGGGATTTCCTGCCCTTGCTAGGGAGGAAACGGGTAGATGTGGAGAAGAGGGAGTGACTGAAGGGTGTGGGAGGGGGAAGGCAGATCGAACAAGGATATACACAGATAGAAAATGTGACTTTAAAAAAAAAAGGAAAAAATGCTCAACATTTTTAACCATCAGAGAAATGCAAATCAAAACAACCCTGAGATGCCACTTTACTTTTGTCAGAATGGTTGAGATCAATAATACAGATGATAACCTATGGTGGAGAGGATGTGGAACAAGGAAACACTCCTCCATTGTTGGTGAGAGTATAAACTTTTATAGCCACTCTGGAATGCAGTTTGGTGGTTTCTCAGGAAATTATAAATCAATCTCCCCAACGATCCGGCAATACCACTATTGGGCATGTACCCAAAGGATGCACATTCTCACCCCTATGTCATAATCTCAACTCTGTTCATAGTAGCATTATTTGTAATTGCAAGAAGCTGGAAACAACCTAGACACCCCTTAACTGAAGATTAACAAGTCTTAATACATATCCACAATGGAGTAATATTCAGTAATAAAAGAGAAAGGCATCCTAAAGTTTTCATGAAAACGGATAGATTTGTAGAATATCCTCCTGAGTGATGTATCACAAGTCCAGAAAAGTAAGTATGGGTTATGTACTCACTCATAAGTGGATTTTCAACAAAAAAGCAAAAAATACCCTATTTGGAAACACAACCCCTGAACAGCTTGGGATCAGAAGGAACTTAAGTGAGATATTCAGGAATTCTCCTATGAAGAGAAAGTAGAGCAGATCTCATTAGTAAAATTGGGACCATAACAGGTAGCGACCAAAGAGTGGTGGGAACAAATCATGAGAGATGAAGATCATTGAATTAGAGGAACAATATCAAAGGGGAAAGAATGACATAATTATCTTGATAGAAGAAGCCAGTGTGGGATTGGAAAGACACTTGATGCTAGGGAAACCCCTGAAGAACCCACAGGTTCCCAACCAACAATGGAGGAGGTGCCTAAGTAGAACTTCCCCTATAAACAAATGAATAACCACCCTAAGTGTCATCACAGAACCTACACCAAACACTAAATGGAGGTGGAGGCAGAGATCCATGGATGAGCACTGGGCTGAGCTCCCCTTATAGCTGGAGGGTGGGGAAAAAGAGTCTGTATGAACCAGTACTTAAGGAGTATGATGAAGAGTCTCACAGAGATGCTTGCCAGAAGCTCTGGAGATTACACTGAATCAAAACCAGTTCCTAGGGAACCATAAAACAAAGTCCTAGGCCCTCCAAGATTAGACAACTGTAGATTAGACAACTGTAGATTAGACAACTGTAGATTAGACAACTGTAGATTAGACAACTGTAGATTAGCATGGGCAGTATTTACAGCCTGGAGGGGTAGGATCTGACTGTTTTTGTGTTAATGGGCTAGCAACTGGAAGCTCATTCCCTGTAGAGGAGTGCCTAACTCAGCCTTGATATTGGGATGAGAAAATGGGCATTCCTGGAGTGGGTTGTGCCATGCTGAGCTGACCAACCTTGGAACTTCTTCCATTTTTTGGAAAGGGGACAGGAGGACATAGTGCAGAGGAGACTGAAGGTGGATTGGGAGGGATTCGGAACAGAGAAGAATGGGTGAGCAGGGGATACATGAAAAGAAGACCTTTCTTTTCATAAAAAAAGGAAAAAAAAAAAAAAAGAAAACATTCTCTTGCCTGAACAGTGCAGGAGAGCTGGCTTGCTTACCAATTCATCTACCACCCCAGCCCATATCCACGGCTTTGAGTTGGCCTACCCAAACACCTAACCCATCTACAAGCTGTTGAAATGTGTAAAGAGGCTGGTTCTGCAGAACCAAGAGTGCAGTATCCCCATGACTCAGGGCAGTAGCAGGCTATCTAAGACAAGTATTGATGGTATAGCAGAACCCAGAGGCAAGAGGTAAATGGCTCATTGCAAAGAACATTTTCAAGAAAAGCTGTTTGGATAAAGGGTATATTGTTTGACACATTATGAACATCAAAGCTTCTATGGGAAGGCTTTTTCCCCTCTGGAACGCAAATTGTAAACTTAGCTGGTTTTGAACTCACAGAAATGTATCTGTTTCTGCCTCCTGAGTGCTAGGATTAAAGGCATGTGCTACCACCAAATGACACTTAATTCTTATTTTCTATTTTCTTTTGAGAGGAGATTACTTTATATATATATTTACTCTTTGGTGATTTTACATCATATACCCCATCAAACTCAGTTATCAGTCCTCTCAAATACATAGCCACTTTTCTGATCTCCCCTTTACAAAAATGCAAATTCACGCTGCTCATTTACTTACTGTAGCATAATGAGAAATGAGTGAGATTGTAGTACATGATGTGAAATTCACAAAGACTCAACATATATTTTTTCTTTTTCCTCATATATGTGTGTTTTTGTGTGTGTGTATGTGCGTATATATATGCATATATATATACATATATATATATGTATATATATATGAGGAAAGAAGAAGAGAAAACATTGAGTTGCTTGCCATAGACCTACCTCAACATCTTATTGACAACTATCCTTCAATAAAGCTGGACAAATTTAAAAAAAAAAAAACAAGCTGGATTTCAATGTATATAATATAATCAAATTTTTTATGAAGTCATTCTATTATGTGTTTGTGCTATTTCAACAAGCAATTCTAAGAAAACTGAAAATCTTGACAACTTTTTTTCCCTTAAGTTTCCATGAGAAAAGATGCCTTGTAGGATGTTTTCTTGGATCACTATCTCCTATATCATGATTCAGACACTTATTATTAATTATGAATGTTTGGCCTAAGCTTAGGCTTGTTTCTAAATAATTTTCTAACTTAAGTTAACATATTTTCATTAATCTATGTGCTGCCCTTAGGCTTATTTTTCTCAACCACTATGTACTTTCCATCCTGCTTTCCTGATTCCTCTGTGTTCTGTTGGCTAGCCCCCTAGCAAGCTATTCCCTGGCTGCCATGTTACGTCAGCTCCCCATGTTTTTCTGTCCACTAGCCCCATATACATTTCCTCTGCCTATTAGACCAATCAGGTACCTTAGGCAGACAAAGCAAAACAGCAACAAATCTTCATATAGGTAAACAAATGCAAGATCAATAAAAGCCACACATCTTTACAGTTAAACACATATAGAATAAACAAATGCATGTTGTCTCTATATATTTAAACAATTATTCTGCAACACAAAAAAAATGTAAAATACCTTTATATAGCTAAACAGATATTACTTTACACAACAATGGCTATATGAGATTGGTGATCTTGGAATAGAAAACAGAATAAGTACGTTTGGTTTGTACCATTTTGCATACCAGTTGAGGTGTGAAAACCTAAATATTCCAAGGATTCAAGTTTGCTTCCAATGTCCTATCTTGATGACCTAGTTAGAAAAAAGCAAAGGGCTTAGGATTTAACTTGCTGTTTAATAGGATAAAATGAATATCAATACTCAATTATCATATCCCCATAATACAAATAAATAAAAAATTATCAATTGCAGCTTGATAATTGTTAAAAGATCATCCATAGCAATTGCTATATAAAGAATTCTTCATTAAAACTGTTTTTGAAGTCTTAATTTCTTCATAAAAGAAGCATATAATTCTGTTGTAAAAGATAATTTGTATGGTACACAAATTTGGATTTTAAATTGTATGTTAAGAATTACTACATGAAGAAACAGTATACTCCCTTGTTACATCGAAGAATCTCTTTCTATTATTCATTAAGTAGATGAACTATACTGGGCAATTTGTCTAGACTTTAAAACAATGTTGTGTTAGTGGAAAACAAGAGCAGAATGATTTCACAATAGGAAAGTAGCCACTGTTGTCTATCTGTTTGCTTAGTTGTTTATCATGAAAGTTTCCCAAATCCCTATGTTGTTGATATATTGACTGACTTGGGAAATTGATAATGTTTAATTTTGGTGTGCAGAATACTATTTCTCCTACCAAATTTTATTAGCAGATGGTTCGCTATCAAAAAAGAAGGGAGCTTTATACCACTGTGCTTTGTAAGCTAGGATCTCTGCATCAGTAGGTGTGCAACAGACCCTCTAAATTTGAAGAACCATTTCTTTTTTAATCATCTTCTGTTTATTCATTTTCAGCTGAGGTCCTCAGCATGTGGAACTGTAATGTTTTCTAAATAGGAGAGTAGGACAATCCCAACTGGTAATTTCCTCTCTGAGAAACCATCTTGATATAGCATTGAAAGAACAGAAAATTACATCAACAAATTACACCAAAGCCAGCCTGCCAACAAAATAAATAGTAACTGTTAGATGCTAGTTAACAGCAGAAACTTTATTTTGTCCCAGGTTTCTATTCTGTTCTGAGCTGGTACTCACAATTTCCTGAGGCTAGGCTGCAGCCAAAAAAAACCCTTCACAAAGGAGAAAAGGTAACAATGGTTGCTATGTAAAATGAAAAATAAAAAATAAAACCAACAATTATTAAAAAAAACAAAGTACAAAAATGTCCAACCCAACGCTATCTTACAAATCTCAAGCCTTATTCAAGAGACCTTCTTGAAGTGAATATAAATTTGAGGTTAAAAGAGGACGACTGAAATTTTAGAACCACATAGAGGCTGTTTAAAATTAATTGTTTAAAGAAAAATTTGGCTACTGCTTCTGCCTAGGGGAAGCTGTTTGGAGCCAGAACCTGCAGTCTCCCTACCTATACCGGCCTATATTTGGTTTATGGTTATATATAGGTTAAGAGTGCCAGAACCGTGGATTCCTTCTGTTTCTAATACTCTTCAGCTGCTCATCTCTGGATACACCTAGGCCTCAAGTGAACTTGCTGCTTTTGGCAATGTTACTTTCTAAATGAGGGAGCAGGGCTGGGCATATACAATTCATTTGACTTTTCCTGAGTTGTTTCCAAATGACTTTTTAACTTCTCTGTCTCATCTCTTTTTATACCAGTGTTCTTCCTCTGATGTATAGTGACTCCCTAACTCTTTTCTCATGCATCATTCAATTCTTCCACTTTATCTCTTTCATACTGTTTTGGGGATGGAGTGAGTTTGAGGCAGAATTTTTCTGTATAGCCCTGGATGTCCTCAAATTGGCTTTGTAAATCTGGTTGGCCTCCAGCTCAGAGATCCACTTGTTTCTGCCTACCTACCAAATACTGTGATTAAAGGTGAGTACCACCAATACCAATGCCCCACAGCTGCTCTTCTCTATGTTCAATAAGAATGCTAATGTATAAAAACAGCCCAATACAAACCACTGAATAGTTACTAAAATATTTATTGTTAATAATTTTCTGTAGGTAAACACAGTAGCTTATCAGCTATGTTTCAAGTGTTATGGTTACTTATCAGAATGTCAAATTCAATCTGAAAATCTCAAAGAAAATACAAACTCTACAGTTATCTAAGGAGAAAAAGTGACAGTTTGATGATTAGCAAACCTATAAGAGATAATAGGACTGTAGCAACTATTTAATTCATTCTATAAATTTCTACTTTTTTGATATAGTAAAGTATATTATGAACACAGGAAACTGTAAGTGTTAGTTTTAAAGGACTAGACATCAGAGACAGAGAATATATATCCAGGAATTCATGGTCATATTCATCTTTTTAATATCATCAATAAGACCTAAGTATAAAGTGACTTCATTCAAATAATATGAGTTCACAATTATCAAATATTTATTGAAATATTTTACAATATGGAAAACAGCTCACTAAATGAAAGTAATTTTTAAGTATATACTTTTGACACTTTTTTAACTTAGTGACATCTAGATAATTAATGAGTTTTTCATCAGCAATCAATCTGGCTTTGCTGACATACTGTGGAATAGTTGAAACTAATGTATGTTTATAGTATCTTCAGAGGTTAAGCACACTAATTGTTCTTCCAGAGGTCCTGAGTTGAATTCCCAGCAACCACACGGTGGCTCACAACCATCTATGTTGACATCTGGTACCCTCGTCTGTGTAATGTATAATAAATAAATAAATCTTTAAAAAAAAGCAAAAAGTATCTCTCAATTTTATGACTTATACTGGGAAAAATATTTATCATTAAATTTTTTCAAAACTTTAAAATTTATTTTAAAATACATTTGGAGATTTTTTCATATTATGGTAAATGATCACAGAAACATAAGTAAAATAAATAATTAAAATTATTAAATTCAAAAACAGATATTACAATGAGAATGGGAATAAGACTGATAAGATATAAAGTACAAGATCAAACAAACTCTCTTGAGGTGGTTCTGTAGATATGGCCAAGAGTTTAAGAACACTGGCTGCTCTTACAGAGGACTCAAGTCTAGCATCAGTCATTAAAGTTTATTTATACCAACAGATCAGCAGATTCATACTTGGAGATTGTCTTTTCTATTGTTAACTGGCTCCTTTCCAGAAAGGGAATGTTTGCAGTTTCTCTTTTACTTCAGGGTCAACTGGGTCTAAGGTCAAAAGGTAGGAGTTTTGTCATGTCCATCTGAATCAGGGGCCTGCAGCTTCTCATGGTTGCAGGCAGAATATAGCCAGAACAATGAGTACCTTGGGAGGTAGCAGTTATATTTAGTGCCCTTAAAAAATAAGCCACAGAAAGATGCTTCTCCCCCTTTCCCATGTGTTTACAACACTAGATGTTTCCCTTTGTAAACTCCTAAAATAAGTCTTTATCAGACCTTGAATTTTCTATGTTTAAGGTTTATAGACACAAACATGATCTAAGTGCTTCATGTCAAACAGCTTAATTTCCCCCATTATTTTAGTATACACAAAAGCATACTAAAAATTTAAGCAGCTAGAAAAATAACAAAACAAACAAATCCAAACACAAATGCTACTATATATATGGGGCAGTATACATTAAGTATTTTTGACTAATGAGATACTGGTATGACCAAATAAAAATTATTTAAGTCTTTGCAAGAAAGATGTAATAAAATTGCATAACCTGTAACTAAAACAAAATCAAATAAGATACATACAGCTAGAATGAAAAATCCGATACACATCTTATTCAATGGGACAAGTATTTCTACTGAATGTGCATATAATATTCAGTATGATTAATCCAATTTAGAAAACATTTGTTCCCTACCTACTCTATTCTAGACAATTATATCTAATTATTAAACTAAATTATCACACACATTTTAAAATTGGCATTACCCTATTTTATAATAAAAGCAATAAAGTCAGAGATATTAGGCTTCCTATAGACATGTGTCTTATCAATAATACAGCTTGATTTTGAACTCAAGCTTTTAGGTGCAGCATGACTCCTCAGTCCAATTTAGAATGTCAGAGTAGTTAAAATAACTCCTACTATGATGTACAAAAAAAGGCCTTCAGATATTTTCTATCTGTAATGTGCATGAACATAGTTACAAATGTAGTTATCCAGGCTCACCTGGAAACACTTTGATTACACTGGTCTGCATAAGAGGAGATGTCTGCATTATTCATAATGAGTGTCATTGATCATTTAGTTGAATCTATCCTTCAGTTTTACCAAAGGTTGAAAAATGAAATTTTACTAAAAATGTAGCATTCATCATGTTGCACTCTTTAATGGAAAGTCTAGAGAATCAGTAGTATAACAAAACTTCTATTTTAATATAAAAGCTTATTATTCAACTTTAGTGATCCGTTCATAATTGGCTAAAATGTTGTTCCTATAATTCTGTGAATACAAGAACATTTGTTTTAGACATGGTAACATATTTTTAGAAAAAATAATGTAGATCCCTTATTTGGTCAATGTTCAAGTTTGCTTCGCCATTCCTTTTGAAAAATATGAGCAAAATCAGCATGCCTTTGAATAGGTATATTTCAGCATGTAAATTATTTTGTCTTCTACAGAGCTCAAGGCAGTAGCTTAAGACAGAAACCATAAAGGGAGAATACTTACATGCTTGTTTCCATGGACTTGTTCACACTTTCTTATATCAAGGATTTTTATACATCCCAAATTTACCACTTCAAATATGGCACTGCTAACCATGGGCTTGGCTCATTTAATCTGCAGTCAAGAAAATGACATACCAATTATTCATAAGCTGATTTGATAAAGATAATTTCTCAGGTATGGTTCCTTTTATCCACTTGATTAGTTTATATAAAGGTGACAAAACTCACTAGTACAATCAATATTCACATTTAATTCAGCAGTTGATCTATAGAACACAGTTTACTATTAAAATTGGGTCTTTTTTATTATGTATTTATTTATTTATTTTTAGAAAATAAAGTCCTTCTTTTCCCATGTATCCTCTTGCTCTCCTTCCCTTCCCCCTCTCAATCCCTTCCTGTCTGCCTGCAGCCTCCTTCCTCCCCATCCTCTATCCCCCATCCCCTCCCTCAAAAACCAAAGAAGTCCCAAGGTGGATCAACTCAGCATCCAATCCAGGCAGGTCCAATTTCCTCATTGTAATGTCATGACTGAGTTAGGAGTTTCTCTGGAGGGAATGGGCTCCAAAGTGCCAGTCCACACACAGATACACAGCCTGAACTCTCCCTTTGAGTCTCCACACACAACCCATACCAGTGGACAGCTGCCTATCATTAGAGAGCATAGTTCCTTTTCTTGAAGGTTTCCCAGTAGCTGTTGGGTCTTAAAAATTATACTTCTGTCAAAATATACATGTTAAGGTATATTTATTTAATCAAAAACAGATATTTTGACTACATTCATATCTACACACCATATGCATGTTTGTTGCTCATGAAAGCCAGAGAAAACAGATCACAGTCACCTGAAAATAACATTACAGAAAGTTATGAGCTATCATGTGGGTGCTGGAAAGGGGGTCAGTTTCTGCTAACTACTGAGTCATCTTTCTAGGTTTTAAATGCTTGTGCTTGAATGTACATATATTGGGTAATAAGAAAATGCTAGTGGCATATGAGAGCTTTAATGGCAACTGGACAGAATCTCACCAGGGAGATGAAATGATTGGCATGCTTCCGGGAGATTAACTTGATAACTTTATTTGCTCTAAAAAAATGTAGGCCCACTTATTGGGAAAGAAAGTCACAGCTGTATAAAACAGAGAAATCAAGCTGAGTACTAGTACACATTTATTATTCTCTGCTTCTCAACTGGGAATGTACTGTAAAGAGCTGGTTCAAACTCCTAACATAAATTAACTCACCATAACCTGGAAGTGAGAGTGAGAAAAACCCTTTCTCACTGAAGTTTCATTTGTCAGGTATTTTATCTCTTTAACAAAAAAGAAAAACTGTAATTGGGAAAGCTATATCATCAAAAATTTAAAAATGTATGGGAAAATTAATCAAAAATCTTCATATTTTGTAAATATAGGTACCAATGTAAACTTTAGTGTTTCTTTTATTTCTGCTATTTAAATATAAAAACAACACCTAGTCAGCAACACTTCTGGATTTATCTTTTCCCTACTCACTTTAGAATCTTGTCACTACTGTTATTTCTGTTTGGGTGATGTCATCTGTTTTGGAATCTGCATACCAAGTAAATAATGTAGCACTTGTAATTCAGTATCTTATATCTCTAATAACAACAAACTCTAGTTCTAGCTGCCAAATAGCAAATGATAAAATGTTACTGTTTTCATGGTTAAATACTATCTTATTGTATGTTATATGTAGTAATATAATGATAATATATTGTTAAATTGATATATAATTTGTAAATACTATTGAGTTGATGATAACTTGATTATTTCTGTGGATAAAATACGACAAGCTGCACCATGGTAGAACTTCTGTACTATTTTCATACTTGCTATACTAACATATTTCTAACAAATCTCTAAAGATTTTCATGTAAGCTCCCAATTAGTCGTTCTATTAGATCTTGATAATAATGAGCATCATGACTAAAGTGATATAATGTGTATTTTAGTTATGATTATTGATGTTGGGAACGTTTTACTAGTTATACCATTTATATATCTCACGTAGCTCTACTTTAACAAATTCTATGTCATTTTACTTTTGCTGTTGAGATTTGACATATTAATTGTTTACTTTCTGTAAAACAACTTTTTACTTAGATGCGGTTTTTTAATTTGAGTTTTATTCCTTGTTTTTTGTGAAAATGTGATCCTAATTATTCTCACCAACAAAAGCTGGAGTCAGATATCAAGGTAAAAATTGAAAGATCAGAGAAAGAAAGCACCAGTCACCACAAACTTCTTACCTCTCTGAATTTTCAGACTGAATGAGATAGACATCTTGTCTTCACTTGTCTTATATTCCTGTCTCCACATTCTGAGTACTAAAATTAAAGGCATGAGCCTCCCTTGTGCTGGAATCAAAGACCTTTAGTCCCTCAAGTGCTGGAATTAAAGGTATGCACCAACACTGACTGAACTCAGTGGTCATCCAGTGATTATCTCCTTCAGCCTCTGATCTCCAGGCAAGCTTCATTTGTCAGAAACAGAAAAAAAAAATTCCTTTTACTAAATGAGAAGCAAATGTTTTAACTAACAAAGAAAAACTATACATAATAAGTATAATGATTATATATACATACAATAATTATATTAACAATGTCTTGTCCATTAGCATTTGACAAATTCAGAGAAAAACCTTCATTATCTTCTTGTCTTGTTGAGTGAAAATTTTTGTACCTAATTCACCTTTAATCTTAAATTACACACCCCAAAGTTTTTTAAATGTCCTTTTAACCTTATACCAATTACACCTCTTTTGTGAGTTTCTTTTCTTAATTTGTTAAAAAAGAAAATTATAGTTGTAAATTCTTCAACCCTGTCAAAGAACTGAAAAGAATGTAAATTACTCCAGTAAACAGCTTATGTACAGCAAAAACCTTCCAAAAATTAAGAAATGACAGAAATACCTGGATACCTGGACTGTCACACAAGGTTCTTTGCAATGTTGGGTCATCCATATTCAACCTACAGGCACAGAATATCTGATAGACTTATCTATGAAGCTAGACTCTTGAGGGCCTATCCACACTTGTCTTGGCTAATTTTTACAATCACTTTCTTTTCTGCCAGCTTGTCCCAGTTCAGTCAAGAGCCCTTTCTTGCCCAGTATTTTTTTGCCACAAAGAAAATAAACTTCATACAGAATTTCTTTGATGTCCATCACTTTCTCTGAAGTAGGTTAGGGCTGCCAGAAGACATGTGTCATTGTCATAAAAAATATTAAAACATTTAAATGCCATATTTTTCCTGTAAAAAAAATCAGTGAAAGTTTTGGTTTTGATTGTTTTTGTGGCCTTGTATTATTTCAGAAAATAACACAGTTCTTTTTCTGACTTCTTCAATTCTGTCCCAAGTATATAAAACTTCTGTACAGCATAAAGCCAGAATGTGGTTTTCATAAAGAGCCTGTCATTGTATATTAGCATAATCACTCCCTTGAAGAAGTTTGTATTGTAAAATTTCAATAACTTTAAGCCATCATCATTATTCAATGATCTAGCCTCATGTTTACAAAGTTATTCCACTATAATTGAGAGCCAGGTTCAAAAAATGATATAACCAAGTCTTCCAGTCTTATAAGATAATTCTGTTACTTGTTGACCATGAATTTAACATTAGCTTTACAAAAAATGCATACCATAAGAAGCTATATTTTTCTTAAGTATATCACCAAATTTAACCTTTCTCCTGTTACCCAGTCAGCTATTATACAGCCTTGGGAGCCTCTAAGACAATACAGTAAATTGAGGTTAACTGTCTGAAAATTTAGCCTGTTTCTTTCTAATTTATAATGTAGTGGTGAAGATAGATCTCCTTTACATACCTGTGTCAGGGTCTAATTAATCTTTTTTAATAAGTTTTTCTGAAGACTATATCTTGGCATTTATATTAACCAGCTATTTTTAGGAACAAACAAAAATTATCAAAATAGTAAGAATTATCAAAATGATAACTAACAAGTCAATACCAATTAAGTTTATTCATTAATATATTTTTTTATTTTTAAATCATCCATCAACCTAACCCTAACCCTAACTCCCTCTATCTTAATAGTGTTTTCCTTTTTTCAATTTTTTTATTATTATGAATAAAGAAGTCACATTTTCTATACTTGTAAAGGCCCCTTCCCCCTCCCACCACATCAGGTCATTCTCTCTTCTCCACAACTTCCAAATCCCCCCCCCCCCCGGGGCAGGCAGCAGGCGATCCCAAGGTCCCACTGTCACAATATTGCTTAGTTCAGCCTCCACTCCTGGCAGATCCAGTTTTCTCTCCCCAACCTCAAGACTGAGTCAGGTGTTCCTCTAGGGGAGTGGCATCCAAGGAGTCAGTCTAAGGTGTTTCTGATGCCAAGGTGTTCAATGGCTGTGGTTTGCAGCTTGGGAATGCTTTGTTTTTTTTCCTGGTTGTTTGTCTGCTTAGAGTCCACTAATGAGTGAGTACATCCCCTGTTTATCTTTTTGGGTTTGTGATACCTCATTCAGGTGGATATTCTCCAAATCTATCCATTTGCCTGCAAATTTTAGGATATCATTTTTTCTTACTGCTGAGTAATACTCCATTGTGTAGATGTACCACAGCTTGTCAATCCATTCTTCAGATGAGGGGCATCTAGGCTGTTTCCATGTTCTTGCTAATACAAATAATGCTGCTATGAACATAGTTGAGCTAATGCCATTGGAGTGTGACTGTGCATCTTTAGGGTATACACCCAGAAGTGGTATTGCTGGGTCCTTGGGGAGATTGATTCTCAGTTTTCTGAGCAACCACCATACTGCATTCCAGAGTGGCTGAACAAGCTTATACTTCCATCAACAATGGAGGAATATTCCTCTTGCTCTGCAACCTCTCTTGCATAGGCTGTCATTTGTGTCTGTTTTCTTATCCAGTCTGACAGGTGTCAGGTTGTATCTCAAAGTTGTTTTGAATTGCCTTTCTCTGATGGCTAAAGGTGATGAGCACTTTTTCAAGTGCTTTTCAGCCATTTGTAATTCTTCTGCTGAGAATTCCCTTTTTAGATCTGAACTACATTTATTGATTGGGTTATTCAAGGATTTTGACTCTAGATTCTTGAGTTCTTTATATATCATAGAGATCAATTATCTATCACTTGTAAGGTTGGTGAAAATCTTTTCACATTCTGTAGGCTGTCGTTTTGTCCTATTGACAGTGTCCTTGGCTTTGCAGAAGCTTCTCAGCTTCAGACCTCACTTATTGATTGTTGATCCTAATGTTTGTGCCACTGGTGTTATATTTAGGAAGTTGTTGCCTATGCCACTTTGTATAAGTGTATTTCCCACTTTCTTTTCTAACAAGTTTAAAATGACTGGGTTTATGTTGAGGTCTTTGATCTACTTGGATTGGAGTTTTGTACAGGGTGACTAGCTTGGATCTATTTGCATTTTTCTACATACTACCATCCAGCTACGCCAACACCATTTGTTAAATATACTATCTTTTTTCCATTGAAAAATTTGGGCCTCTTTGTCAAAAATCAGGTGTTCATAGGTTTTTGGGTTAATGTCTGGATCCTCAATTCTGTTCCCTTGATCCACAAGTCTGTTTTTATGCCAATACCAGGATGTTTTATATTACTGTAGCTCTATAATATAACTTGAATTCAGGAATGGTGATGCCTCCTGAGGTTCTTTTTTTGAGCAAAATTTTTTTGGGAATTATGGCTTTCCTCTTATTCCGAATGAAACTGAGTATTATTCTTTCAAGGTCCAAAAAATATTAAGGTGGGATTTTGATGGACAATGCATTGAATCTGTAGATTGCTTTTGGTAGAATTGCCATTTTTACTATGTTGATCCTACCTTTCCAGGAACATGGGAGAGCTTTGTATTTTCTGATATCCTCTTCAATTTCTTTCTTCAGCAACGTAAAATTTTTGTCAAATACTTTATTTATGTTTATGAAAAACTTTGTTGATTTAAGAAAACTGACACATGCACCAGATGAGTATTGTAAGTTTTCAAAGAAAAATTAAGTATTTTCTTTTAGTAAAAAAAAAAAAAAATGTCAAATAGATCTGTTGCTTCTTTGGTTATATTTAATCCAAGGTTTTTAATACTATTTGCAGCTATTATGAAGGATAATGTTTCCCTTATTTCTTTTTCAGCTCTTCTATCTTTAGTGTATAAAAGGCCTCTAATTTCTTTGAGTTAATCTTGTATTCTGCTACATTTCTGAAGGTGTCTATCAGCCGTAGAAGTACCTTGGAAGAACTTTGTGGGTCACTTATATGCACAATCATATCATCTGCCAATAGAGATAGTTTCACTTCTTCTTTTCCAATTGATATCCCCTTAATCTCCTTTTATTCTCTTATTGCTTTAGCTAAAACTTTGAGAACTATATTGGAGCGAGAAGATATCCTTTTCTAGTTCCTCAATTTAGTGGGTTTTCTTTGAGATTTTCTCCATTAAACATGATGCTGGCTGTTGGCTGTATTTTCCATTTTTTAAAGTGAAAAAATTTTTCTATTTTAAAAACAAATTTCCTCATTTAGATTTTCAGTTTTCTTACCATATCTGCTTCTGCTGATGTTGAAGATACCTGTGAAGTGTGATGATGAAGGCTGCTGCTTAAAATAGTAGGAACCAGAGCATGTGTCAAGACAGGTACTGTCCTGACTGTCTTAATACACACGTACACACATAGGTGAATGTAGGATAAAAATCGAGTGCAATGGAAACTGCCTGAAGACAGAGCTGGCTAGTGGTAAGGGGCTAATTCAAAAAGCATTTGAAGCCTATATATCTATGGTGTTTCTGTAAAGAGGCTGCAACAGGAATATCCACAAATCATTCAGAGAACATGGGAAACATAGAAAGAAAAACCTAGCAGTATATTGAATCTGGAAGGAACCTCGCAATGCTGAGATTAAAGGTTTGCACCACAGCCTGGCTTCTATAATTAACTAGTGGCTATATCCACCCTCTAATCTCCAGGCAAGGTTTATTTGTCAGAAACACAAGCAAAATATTACACGATACTTTGAGGTTTATTTATTATGCCTTAATTGTTTCTACAATTTTTATATCAACTTTATAGTTTTTGATTATAAATATAAATTATCCACTGTAAACTGATTTTTGTAATAAATAACAGTTTTCAGTCTTTGTTTGTACACTCAATTTTTTGTCAGTCACAATGTTTATTCATAGTGCCTTTATAAAGGATACATTGATTACAGAGATGTAAAGTTACTTTTAAATCCTCCCTTTTTCAGAAGTGCTGTATGATCTGTCTTCTGGAAGTACTTAGGTCTTTCTGTAATATAGCTATTTTACTAGTAAGATAATGCATATACTTTACTGAATCAAAACTGGTAATATTGTAAATCTAGAGTATATCATTTTAGATAATAATTTTAATTGATGTGACATAATATAACAAAAAGCTAAATAAAAAATCTTCTTTTCACTTTTATGCATAGACAATGGAGATAATTTCTACTCCTAGATTATTTTATTTTTGAAATAATTCAATTAAAAAATAATTTCAATTTATTTTTTATTTTGCATACCACCCACATTTCCTCTACTTATTCCATTGTCCTTCCTTCCCCCACCTACTTCTCAAAATGGGTAAGGCCTCCTTTGGGGAGTCAACAATATCTGACTTACGAAGTTGAGGAAAAACCAAGAAACTCCCACCTACATCAAGGCTAATCAAGGTAACCCACCTTAAAGAATGGGCTCCAAAAAGACACTTCATGTACAAGAGATAAATTTTGGTTCCACTAGCAAAAGCCTCAAATCCAGATCAAGCCACAAAACAGTCAACCACATCCAGAAGGTCTAGTTTAATTGTAAAGAGTTTCCCTGGCTGTCAGTCCCGAGTTCATGACCTTCCAGAGGCTTGGCTCAGTAATCTCTGTAATTTTTTCTCATTATGATTTTGAATACCCTTGCTCATATAATCACCCCTTTTTCTCTTAATAAGGGTGATGTTTCTCATATTACTTTTTAAGCCTTTTCATCCTTAGTATATAAAGGGTCAATGATCTTTCAGAGTTAATCTTATATCTTGCTTCAGTGCAGAAGGTGTCTATCAACTGTAGAAATTCCCTAGTAGAATTTTTTTGGTCATGTAAGTATATAATCATATCATCTGCAAATTGAGATAGTTTTAGTTCTTTTCAAATTTGTATCCCCTTTGTTGTATAAAGTTTTTTTGGCCTGTTTGGGCCGGAGGTTTGTACCTGGTCTGCAGTGGCTATTATCTCTCAAAGAAATGAATTAGACACTTATATAAACTTTATATTGTTTGGCCCATGTCTCAAGTATATTATTAGCTAGCTTTTTTATCTTAAATCAACATATTTCTACTAATCTACCCACCACATGTCCCAGCCCGTGGCTCACCTATATCTCTTACATGTTCCTCTTTCGAGGGTTGGATGGCGACTGACTAACTCCACCCTTCTCCTACCTGGCTGTCCTCTGATTCTCTACCCACTTCTACAGTGCTATACATAGGCCAAACTAGTTATTTTATTTACATCATATAGAGTACATTTCCACCACATTTTCTCTTTTTTGTCTAATTAAAAAACTAATAACTATATATTAGTTTTTATATAGCAAAATTATAACAGAACAGCTCTCAAGCAGAAATTAAAGTTATAATATTTAGTCTATTTGAATTTACAAAATTAATGAGAATATTTTATTATCTATTTTATTATTGTGATTTTGAAGTTTTATATTTAATATATCTTTTAAACTAAAATGAACTATATTTATAATTATTAAACTTTTAATCATATCAAAGACCACAGAAGGATATAATATTATGTAAATAAACAGGCAGTGCAAGCAACTTCCAAAGTCCAGAAAATGACAGAGATGACACTTGTCTGCCTGGACAGTCACTCAAAGTTTTTTTTTGTAACTTTGGGGCATTTATCTTTAGCCTTTATGACTCAAAGTTTCTGGCATACTTTTTAGTGATGTAGGAAATATGACATAGTCTCTCAGTTGCTTTTTTTGTGTCTAGAAGGATGTCTGGCAATTTTTTTTTTTTTTTTTTTTTTGCAAAACAAGAACCTGAAGGACCATCTTGGCTTGTTTTGCCAAAGTTTAGAGGTCACTTTTTTATGGAACTTGCATGTCTAGTTTATACAGCATATTATCAAGCAGTCAATACCAGAACAGTTTTTTTGTCCAGTGGCTAACTGTTTCTACAAAGTAAATTTTGCATGAAGTTTTTTAATGCCTATTATTTTTTTTAAATATATTTGTGCTGCTAGGAGCAGACCTGTCTCACTGTTTAGAAAAGTCTAAATTCTTAAAATATTTTAAATGTCATATTTTGCATGTCTTTGAAGTGTTTGAAGACTACCTATCTAATTGAAATATATCTTTGCATACCTATAAAAACCTAACTAACATGACTATAAGTTTGGTTATCATAGGTGACTACTAATCTGTATTTTTCAATTACACATTATAATTTTATAAGAGTTACATCAGCATCATACCTTAATCAAGAGTAGAAAAATACATACAGCATAACAAAATTGACCTTAAGTTTATATTAATATATCAAAATCTATTTATCTTTTCTGTCATATCATCTGCAAATTGAGATAGTGTTAGTTCTTTTCCAATTTGTACCCCCTTAATTCTCTTTTGTTCTCTTATTGTTGTAGATAAAACTCAAGAAATATGTTGAATAGATAATGTGAGAATGGACAGCCTTGTCTTTTTCATAATTTTAGTGAAATTGCTTTGAGGTTTTCTCCATTTATTTTGATATTAGCAATTGGTGGCTGTATATTGCTTTTGTTAAATTTAGTTTTTTTCCCTCTATTCCTGTTCTCTTCAGGAGTTTATTATAAAGGAATATTAGATTTTGTCAAAATCTTACTTTTTGGCATCTAAGTAGAGGATTATGTGTTTTTTTCTTTCAGTTTGTAAATATGATGAATGACATGTACAGTTTTTGTAATTTGAACCATTCCTGCATTTCTGGGATGAAGCCTACTTGATCATGATGGATGACTTTAATTTATATGTTGTTGGATTCAATTTTCCAGAATTTTATTGTGCATTTTGCATCAATGTTCATGAGAGAGATTGGTCTGTAATTCTATTTGTTACATTTTTGTGTGGCTTAGGTATTAGGGTAATTATGGCCCTATAAAAGGAGATTGGCAATGTTCCTTCAGTTTCTACTCTATGGAAACTTTTGAGAAGTATTGGTAATAGTTTTTCTTAGAATACCTGGAAAAATTTATAGTGAAACAATCTGGTCCTGGGCTTTTTTATTTGGGAGACTTTCAACAACAGCTTCAACTTCCTTTGAGGCTATAGGTCTGTTTATGTCATTTGGCTGATCTTGAATTAATTTTAGTAAGTGGTACCTGTTCAGAAAGTTGTCCATTTCTTTTTTTATTATTTAAAGGAAATTGAGCTTTTAATTATATTTTTGGTATTTTTCTTTCTTTTGATTTTTTATTTATTTTTGAATAGTATCATTTTTTATTCATGTATCCCCTTTTTCAAACTCCCTTCTCCCTTCCGCCCCTCCTAGTCACTCTCTCTTCTCTCTATCTCTTTATCTACACCCGAGCAAGAGCAGAAGGTCCCAAAGTCTCAAGGTGGCTTAGTTCATCATCCACTCCAAGCAAGTCTGATTTCTGCATCCTAATATCAATACTGGGTTAGGTGTTCCTCTGGAAAGAATGGGCTCCATGGTGCCAGTCCAAGGTGATTCGGATCCCAAACTGTTCAGTGGTTATGGTTCAGCTTGGATGTGCTTTGCTTTTTATTTAATGTCCAACAATGAGTAAGTATATCCCCTGCTCATCTTTCTGGGTTTTTGATACCTCCTCAGGAGGATAGTCTCCATATTCATCTATTTGCAAATTTTAGGATATCACTTTTTCTTACTGTTGATTACTACCCCATTGTGTAGATGTACCACAGTTTGTTAATCCACTCTTCAGTTGAGGGGCATCTAGGTTGTTTCTATGTTCTTGCTATTGCAAATAGTGCTGCTATGAACATAGTTTAGCTAATACTTTTAGGGTGTGAACGTACATGTTTAGGTTATGTGCCCAGTAGTGGTTTTGCTGGGTCCTTAAGTAGGTTGATTCCCAGTATTCCAGAGTGACTGAATACTCCCACCAACAATGGAGGAGTGTTCCCCTTGCTGTGCAACCTCTCCAGCATAGGCTGTCAGTTGTATCTTTAATCTTAGCCATACTGACAGGTGTAAAGTGGCATCTCAATGTTGTTTTAATTTGCATTTCTCTGATGGTTAAAGCGGTTGTACAGGTTTTCAAGTGCCTTTCATCCATTCTTAATTCTTCTGCTAAGAATTCCCTTCTTAACTCTGAACCCCATTTTTTTGAGTCCCTAATATAATGCTTCCTTTTATAAATTGTCTAGATCATAGTGTCTCTTCACAACAATGGAAAACTAGCTAAAACATTACCTAAAATAATAATTATTTTTCTTTATTTATTTTGTATTTATGAAGAAAAACAGTAAACTGAATATAAAATGCTGATAATAAACATTATCTATAAAGAAAATAAAAATCATAAGCATGACTTATCAAGGGTGATAATGCAAATAAGTTTGCTACACATAAAATTACTTTGTATTCAGCTTTCCCTCTGAATTTTTTTTTTATCACTGTATATCCTTATTCAAGTTCCCTCCCCCCTCCCTCCACATCAGGTCATTTTTTCTTCTCCACAACTCCCCATCCCCTCCCTGGGCAGGCAGCAGACAGTCCTATGGTCCCACTGACCCAATAATGCTTAGATGAGTCTCCACTCCTGGCAAATCCAGTTTTGTCCCCCCTCCCTCAAGAGTGAGTCAGGTGTTCCTCTAGGGGGAGTGGGATGCGAAGGGTCAGTCCAGGGTGTTTCTGATCACAAGCTGCTTAACCCCTTTTTTCCTTGGTTGCTTAAGGCTTTGGGTTCTAGCTTCTTGTGTTCTTTATATATTTAAGAGATCAGTCCTTTGTGACTTGTAGGATTGGAGAAAATCTTTTCCCACTCTGTAGGCAGTAGTTTTGTCTTCTTGACTATGTCTTTGGCTTTACAGAAGTTTCTCAGTTTCAGGAGGTCCCACTTATCGATAATTTATCTCAGTGTTTGTACTACTGGTGCTATATTAAGGAAGGGGTCACCTGTGCAAAGCATATCCCACAGTTCTGCGTCTGTCTCATCCATTTCTTTTAGGTTTTCCATTTTGGTGGAATATAGATTTTTAAAGTATAACCTGATACTTCTCAGGATTTCCTGAATGTATGTTGTTATGTCTCTCTTTTCATTTCTTTTTCTGTTAATTGAGATACTCTTAGACTTTTGGTTAGTTGGAATATGGGTTTATCTATCTTGTTGACTTTCTATAAGAACCAACTCTTTGATTCATTGATTTTTTGTATTCTCTTTTTTCTATTTTATTGATTTTAGATCTATGTTTGATTATTTTTTGCCATCTATTCCGTCTAAGTGAGTTTACCCCTAATTGCTCTGAAGCCTTCAGCTGTGCTGTTAGGTCTCTTGTGTGAGGTTTCTCTTGGTTTTCATATAGGCATCTAGTGGTATGAATTTTTCTCCTAACATTTGTTTCATTGTGTCTCAAGAATTACAATTTTGAATGAGTTATATAAGCATAATTATTATAATTGGTTTATTTTCCTGACTTTTCTCTCTGGACCAGATGTTTGACTGGAAGTATGGCAGTCTGGCAGAAAATATTACAGTTGAAAAGAGACACACAGACACTTACGTTAATTTTCTGCTGATTGACCTAGGGCCCAGGCATATAACTTGCTAACTCCTTCTTCTGAAGTCCACCTATTTTTTCAGCTGTGAAGCTCAATACCTTTTCTCAGAGCAACATTTCAATTTCTTTCCTCTGTGTAGTTTATTTCCTGGAATCTCTGTAGTGTCTGTGTTGCTCTGAGATGTTCCCAGAGTTTTCTTAGTTTGGTAGCCCTGCTGTCACTTCCTGTCTGCCTTTGGCCAATCAGTTTTTTATTAAACCCATATGTGGGACAAATATATTCATCATTATCAGCATAATCCCACTAAACATAATGTTTTCAGCAAGAGTAGAAATATACATACAGTATAAGAAAACTAACCTTAATTTTGTATCAATAAACTAAAATCCATAGCAATATAAAGTATTTAAAACAATACTTTCTTTCTGAAAGTATATTGAAGAATTATCTATTTATTCTATTCATATTCTTTCATATTCTTTAGCAAGAGAATGACTATGACCAATAACATAAACATCTGTACAAAAACGAGCATCCATAATCTATTTTTAGAATTTGGGCATAGCTTTTTTTACTAGTCTTTGCTAGTTGGGGGCACTCAAAACCTTATAGGAATCCTGAGTAAATTTTAAATCATACTTAATTCTTGACTGTAGTAGTCTGAAACTGCATCATTTTAGCCAATTGCCTTCAGGAGATCTTGGTTCATAAAACCATATTAGTCTAGAAACAATCCACAAGTTCTTATCTTCTGTGGAAACAAAAGCATAAACTCTTTTTAAATCAAAATATTCTTAACTATCAAATTTCTTACTCAACATACCACATATACATATATATATTTATACATATGTGGTATGTTGACTATATATATATATATATTCTTTATTCTCTCTTAAGACTGTGAATTTTACAAACTTTGTAAGCCATTTAGAGGTTTTTCTCTATCTGAATCTGTTTTATTATGTATCTTTAATCATTTTCTGACCAGGAGCGCTTCTGAGCAACTATTGAGTACTGCTTTTGCTGCTGACTCTGCCATGCTCAGCTTTTCAATGTATAGGCTGGTGGCTGATTACATCTTCTAGGCAACTACTGACAGATATTGCTCTGAAACTAAGACTAGAAATCTTCTGTTGACTCCCTTTCTGTGCATTTAGAATCTTTTAAAAACTATCTTTGGTGTATCTGGATCAATTCCATTTGTAGCCTGAGTTGTTTTTTTTTTTTTTTTTTTAATCAGTCATGACCTGTTTTCAGGGGAAATCTTTTCCACTTTCCAGAAGCTGCTACTTATAAGATAATTATTCAGAGGCTTTTGTTAATTATAAACTGTTCAGCCTATGGCTCAGACTCATTACCAGCTAGCTCTTCAAACTTAACCCATTTGTATTAGTCTTACTAATTAGTATTACTTTCTTGACATGAGTTTGCAGAGTCTTTTGCTGACTCTGCCCTTCTCCTTTATCTATGCTTGGATTGTCTGCCTGACATTAAGCTGCCTTGTCATGGACCAAAAGAGGCTCTTTAATATTCAGTGTTATTTACAACATAGAAAAAGTCATCACACATCAAGTTTCTCTCTATTAAGTTTGATGTTGGCTATTGCTTTGATGTATATAATCTTTATTATGTTCAGGTATGTTCCCTATATCCATGATCTCTACCAAGAACCAACTCTATGTTTTATTGATTCTTTGTATTGTACAACTTATTTTTATTTTATTAAATTTAGTTCTCATATTGATTATGTTCTGGTGTTTGTTTCTCCTGGGTAAGTTTGCTTCTTTAAAAATATGGAATGCTTCATGAATTGGGGTGTCATTTTATGAAGGAGACACATCAAAGTGCTGAGATTATAGACAAGCATTTATCTCCTGTGTTATGTAGTACTGATGATAAAATGAAGACCTCAAACATGTTAGATAATTTCTACCAATGTCTAAAAATATCTTACACAGTCAGCACTCCCAAGGTGTAAATCTGATTGTAACAGTATAGAAAAATAAATCTCATAGTCAAATCATTTTACTTTTGTGGATTTTTATAGGTATTTCTTTTAAACTTACATTTATTTACATGTGTGTTGCAAGTATGCATAAACCATGGCACATGCATAAAACTTAGAGAAAACTTGAAGAAGTCAATTCTCTTCTCCTACCATGCTAGTCCTAGGAATCAATTTAGCTTGTCCTGTGTATTAGCCTATTTAAGATGTCAGATGTCAGCTTGTGTACATCTGGAACCTAATAAAACTAAACAGTTAAGTAAGCTTATTGATTGGATTATTTGTGTTGGGAAGATTCACCCAGTAGAGAATAATCTGAAGTCACAACACTCAACCCAAACTTGGCATCCACCTCAGCACAACAAAGAAAAGAATGGCAAGAATAGAGGTTTCCTTTTTGGCTGCTTAATTTCACTCTGTTTAGCAAGTTCATTTATCCATTGCTGAGGTATTATTTTGCTGGTATTTGAACCTACTTTTTCAGGATTCAAGGATAGATCAAAAACCAACTGCTGTCTAGGAAATTCTCAGGACACCAAAGTGCAACTGCAGAGACATCAAGTCACATGATCCAATAAATAACAATATTTTTGTACTCTACATAAGAATAGAGTCATACTTGTACATCCTGGGCCACAGTCTGTAAATTACTTTAATAAGTATCATATATATATATATTTAATAAAAACATACACACAGATATAAATGTATATATACATATACATACATATATTTCAGCACTGTTCCTTTAGAAAAACCTTTTTGATATATTTAACTTCATGTTAAATGTTCTTGATGATATGCCTGATATATCATAGCCTACTTAAGTAGAATAAAATAAAATATTCACAGAAACCCAAAGTGAAAATTGGATATGTTTTGAATTGCATTACTCTCTTATATACTCTCCAGTCACTGTGAGAATATCTCTGAGAAAGCATGTGATGTATGCGAGACATCAATGTTATTTTCAGAATCAGTATTTACATATTTTATTTAAAAGTATTTATTATACTGAGTGAGTTTTTGAATTGGTATACTGTGAAATAGCAGAGAAAGTCTTCATTTTGCATTTAGTCTAACAGTAATTCAGAAAGTGAATTTGACTAAGAAACGGAATAATGGACAGACATCTGCTCATCACAGATACAGTTCTTACTACTTTTCTTTATCTTTATTGACTATTTACTCTTTCTCTCCAAAACTAGTAAACAGAGTGAATATGTGTATCACTATTTTAAAAAACACACTACTTTTGCAGAGGATCCTGGTGAGGTTCCTCACATTTACAAACTGCTTATAATTTCAGCTTGAAAGGATTCCACACCTCTTTTGCCTTCAGTGGTTTTCATGGGTCTTTATACTTTTAAAAGCATAAATGTCATGTTAAATAAGTGTCCTGTTAAGAGGCCTTCTAGTATCACTTCATAGGCTTTTGACTAAGATCACGTGTAGTATCTGTTCTCATGAGTGTAATATCTGTTATGTCCTCTATGTGAGGACAACATTTTAAATGGATTTTTGGGACTTGGGGGTGCAATAAGAGCTTGCTCCTTTCACTCCATGCATTGACCTGGTATTGCAGTATCTCCAGAAATGGGGCACTAAAAAAAAGTCCTCCTAATAATACATGTATTAAATTTAGTTACATAGTTGTAAATATTGTAGTCAGTATTACACCAGAATTATATAACTATAGTTGCAAATCAAAAAATATTTGTTTCATATGGTTCATGCTGGCAGTTTGATTGTAAGAGAATTTTTCTTTTTATCATAATTTTTAAAATTTGTCTTAAAATCTTGGAATGTGATAGTGACACTCAATACTGAAAGCTATATTTTTTTTATTTTGGAAAATTGTCAACAAGAATAATCAACAGAGTACATACAGACAGAGCATCTTTCAATTTTAGAAACTGTAAGACATCTACTATACCAGATTTCTCCCATGGTAACTGGAAAACTAGCAAGAGACTGATAAGAACAGCCTTCTCAGTGAGTACTTAGTTGAAGGGAGAGCTGATGTACATGTACAAAATGTGAATTTTATTGAAGGTCATCAAAGCAATCACTTGAACGTTAGAAGGACAGCATCATTCACAAACACTCAATATGTCCTTAAGAGTCTAAGACAGTCCTAAGATATTGAAAAAGACAAATGAGTTATTAACCCTGTGAGAGATTAAAATATAATCATGTTACAGACATATGCATCTAAAATTTCATTCAAGACTAGCAATCAGAACAACAAAGAAATCTGAGAATGACATTCAACAATATTAACAACATAAAAACAAGTAAGCAGAAACTTTAAAAAGGAGAAAAATGTAGAAAAATCATTTAATAAATATAACCTAACAAGTTTTTAAAAGTTTCTCATACTTTACTAACAATGTATTAAAAGATGCTATAGTTTTGTCAACAGATGCAAGTTAGGAAAAAAAAAAGGATTGTAAAAATTTGCTTTATATTATTATACAAGTACATATTCCATATGATTATAAAAGTTTCTTTTTCTAATTTATTGCTTGTTACTTACTCAAAATTAGCATAATATAACTGTTGGGTGTTGTAGCTCTGAAGGGAAAGTTATCTTGTCCATTGGAACCCTGACAACATCTGCAGTAACAATGGAGAATGGTTTCCCAAGAGGAATTTAGCAGTTCTACTTCTCTCCAAGAGAGCCATTATGCTCTTCTCTGCTCTATTTTACTCTGCTAAGGCTGTTTCCAACAGAAAGTATGAGTTCTTCTCCTACTTGGTTAAAGTGGTTATAATTCTTCAGCATTCAGCTAAGGAAGTAACCTAGCAAAAATGTATCAATCAGTTCTGCTCTTGCTCTAAAACAAAAATTGTGAAAGCTCTGCTCTACACAGTTCTTTTTTGTTCTGAACTGCAAAAAATTCTTTCTGCAGAAATGTAGCAGCTCTGTTGCTGCTTAGGTTTAAGCTGTTACTTCTTTGCCAACTCTACTTCTATGAAAAATGATTCTTCCACAAAACTTACTCAAGATATTTACTGGGAGGGAGAAATGAATCCAAAAGTGTAGTTGCCCCTGCCAAGAAGGATAGAGGAGTTCTCAAAATGAACAGGTTCAGGTTCATATAAAATTTCTTAGGGGCACATTATTTTCAGGGTGAAGATTTTTTAGGTTGGGAAACTGGTTTTATGTTGAAGTCTTTGATCCACTTGTACTTTAATTTTGTGCAGGGTGTTAGGTTTGGTTGTATTTGCATTTTTCTACATACTGCCATTCAGTTATGCCAACACAATTTGTTGAAGATATTATCTTTTTTCCATTGAATATCTTGGGCGTCTTTGTCAAGAATCAGGTGTTCGTAGGTATGTGGTTTAATGTTGAGGTCTTCAATTTGATTCCATTGACAACAAGTCTGTTTTTATGCCAGTACCAAGCTGTTTTTATTACTGCGGCTCTATAGTATAACTTGACTTCAGGGATGGTGATACCTCCTGAGATTCTTTTGTTGAGCCAAACTGATTGGACAATCCTGGCTTTCCTGTTATTCCAAATGATACTGAGTAATATTCTTTCAAGGTCTATAAAAATTTGTGTTGGGATTGATGGGAATTGAATTTAATTTGTAAATTGCTTTTGGTAAAATTGCCACTTTTACTGTGTTGATCCTACCTATCCAGGAACATGGGAGATCTTTCCATTTTCTAAAATCCTCTTCCATTTCTTTCTTCAGTGACTTGAAGTTTTTGTCAAACAGATCTATTACTTCTTTGGTTATAGTTACTCCAGTGTATTTAATCCTATTTGCAGCTATTATAAAAATGATGATGTTTCAATTATTTCTTCTTAAGCCCTTTTATCTTCAGTGTATATGAGGACTACTGATTTGTTTGAGTTAATCTTGTATCCTGCTACACTGCTGAAGGTGTTTATCCACTGTAGAAGTTCCCTGGTAGAATTTTGTGTATCATTTATGTATACAATCATATCATCTGCAAATAGAGTTAGTTTTACTTCTTTTTTTCCAACTTATATCCCATTAATCTCCATGTGTTCTCTTATTGCTTTAGCTAAAACTTTGATAACTATATTTAATAGATAAGGGGAGAGTGGACCCCCTTCTGAATTCCTGATTTTAGTGGGATTGCTTTGAGTATTTCTCCATTTAGTTTGATGTTGGCTATTGGCTTCTTGTATATCATCTTTATTATGTTTAAATATTTTCCCTGTATTCTTGATCTCCTGAGAATAATAGAAATGGAAGGAGAAGAATACCAGCTCAAAGGCACAGATAATGTCTTCAATAAAATCAGAGCAGAAAACTTTCACAATGTAAAGAAGAAAATGCTTATAAAGATACAAGAATCTTACAGGACAACAAAGAGATTTTACCCCCCCCAAATCTGTTTGTCACATAATAATCAAGCCACAAAACATACAAAACAAAGAAAAAAATTAAGAGCTGCAATAGAAAAGGAACAACTTACCTATAAAGGCAGACAGATCAGAATAACTCCTGACTATTCAATGGAAACAATGAAAAAGCAAGAAGGTCCTGTCAGAAGTTATACATACACTAAAAGACCATGGGTGTCCACTTAGATTACAATACCCACAAAACTATCAATAACCATAGATGGAGTAAACAAGATAATTCATGAAAAAGTAAGACTTAAAAAGTATCTATCTACAAATCCGGCCCTTCAGAAGAATTAAAGAGAAAACTCCATCCAAAGGATCCCAGATATACCCATGAAATGACAAACAATAATTCCACAGATTCGTTTATGATATAAAGTTAGCAATTCTTCTAACATCTCTAGGACAAAAGAATAATTAAGAAGTATCAATCATTCTTCAACCAAACTCAGAAGTTCTATAACTCACAGGCAATGTTTACTTTAGAGGTCAATGGAAGGTTATAAATTTTCAAGAATTATCAAATTAGCCATACAGTTTCAAAGCACTAAGTTTCAAGACAAGTTGCTACATAGTTGTCAAAAATTTAATACAAATTCTTAGATATAATTTTTATTTGGAGGAACAAAAAATATGATGAAAATATAATTGAAAAGAGGACAGTAGTATAGTAGATAATTTATAAGTTAACAAGAATGGACTTTGATACAATTTCACATTTTTTTCTCTTCTTTCTGTATTCCTCATCTACAGAAAACACACACATACAAACACCCACATGCATTTTCTATGACTTTTACATATCTTATTATGTGAGACTAGCATTTTTGTTTTTATAAATAATATTTTAAAATCCAAAATACTGATTAGAGATTATTGGGACAATACCACCTCAAACAGTAAATAAAATCTGTGTGAATCATTCATTGCTTTAGTAATTCAAAATTAGTTTAATTTGTGCGTACTAGGAAAAATGAAGTATAAAGTACTGGCTATAAGGAACAAAAACAAATAAATATATCTAGTTTCTTACATAATGGTTATTACAAATGTAGCATTTATAACTTCTGAATGAATACATTTTGACATGATGTTTCTGTGCAATATTAAAAATATTTTAGTCATCTAGGCAGTCAGGACTAGTCTTCTCATTGTATGCGGCATAATCACTGGTTGACTCCTCTCATAATGTCTGTACCACATTTACACCAGCATATTTTATAGGCTGAGAAAATTGTGAGTTAAAGTTATGTGGCTGGTGTGTGGTCCCAATCCCTTCACTGGAAGTCTTTTCTGGTTATAGTAGTTGAGCAGTTAAAGCTCCAATTTTCCTACTGCTAGGATTCTTATCTAGGGAGCCCCCTCATTAAATTCCTAGATGTTTTAATTGCACTAAATATTTACCTCATTTCAGAGATGCTCCTGGTTTCATTTTTTCCCCAGGATATTCTTTCTCTATTCTCTCTCCATCTAATCCCTCCTTTTTCCATACTACCCCTTGCAAATTCATGCCCTTTCAACTGTGATGTCTAGTTTATTTCTCCTTTACACTGAGGTTCATTTGTCCCTTTTGAGCCTTTGCTACTTGGCTTCTTTAGATCTGTGGATTATAACATGTTTTTTCTTTACAGATAATATTTACCTATAAGTGAATTGAAACCATGTTTGTTATTCTGTGTCTAGATTTTCTTCCCCAGTAAATTATTTTTTAGTTAAATTCATTTGCCTGCAATTTTTATGTTGTCACTGTTTTTATCAGGTGAGTAATTTCCCCTGATTTAAATGTAACATACATTTTTTATCCATTCTTCAGTTGATGGGCATCTAGGTTGTTCATAGATTTTGGGCATTACTAATAAAGCTTTTATGAACATACTTGAGTCTTTGTGATATGGCACAGATTCATCTGAGTGTATGGTCAGGAGTGGTATATCTGTGTCTTGAGGTACATTGTTTCTCAATTTTCTGAGAAACTTTTATATTGATTTTTAAAGTAGCTGTACAAGTTTGCACTCTCATCAACAAAGGAAGAATGTTCCCCTTGCTCTACTTTCTTACCAGCATGAGATGCCACCTGTATTTTTTTTTATCTTAGTGTTACAATATAAGAAAGAATTTTACTGTTCTTTTAATTAGTATTTTCTTTTATTTGCTAGGTTTGTTGACCATTTTTTAAAGGTCTTCTATACCATTTGACATTTTTTTGGTTGAGAATTACGTATGGATCTGTACCTCTTTTTCAACTGGATATAATGTGCCTGCTAATGTCCAGGTTTTTTAGTTACTTATGTATCTTTAAAATAAACCCTCTGTCAGATGTGGAATTGTTAAAAAAAAATTTTCTATTTTTGTAGGCCGCCATTTTTTCCTATTGATGATGCCATTTGCCTTTTGGAGGCTGTTCAGTTATATGATGTCACTTTTCTTACTTGTTGATCATAATGTCTGTATTATAAATGTTCTGTTTACAACCCAGAGGTATAGGATAAAATGAAACATGAATGAATAATTTTTTAAAAGTTAATATAATGATTCTTAAAGATATTCTGCTATAGTCATACATTTATACCTAGCATAACTGTCATTAAATATGACTGACTCATCACTTGATAAAAATGTAAAGACCCCAAACCAAACATTAAGTAGGGAAAATGATTTTGGGAGACAGAGAGGTAAAGGACAATATAAGAAAACAATAAAATTCCCAGAATCAACCAAATTGAACTCAAAGGGACTTACAGAGATTGAACTGAAAAAAACAGAAAGCATGCATGGGACTTAATTAGGGCCCCTCCCTACATATTTGTTATAATTGTATAGAGGGGAAAGAGAATTTCTCTGACTCTGTTACCTGCTTTTGGAACCGTTTATTTCTACTGGGTTGCCTCATCTATCTATTCCTTTTTAATTTTTATTTATGCATTCTTAATAAGAGAAGAAGTGCCTACTCTTAAACAACTTTGATATGTCACGGCTTGATAAAATATATGGGAGGCCTTCCCTTTTGGAAAGAGAAAAAGTTAGAGTGGGAGAAGAGTTAAGAGGATACTGAGCAAAGAAGAGGGAAAGAGGCAACAATTTTCAGGCTGCATGAAATTATTTAATTAATTAAATATTTTAACTAATGTGGTGAAAGTATAATTTCATAAGTAGAAGAGGTTCTGCAGATAAGCATAGCATATTTAAGAAATATGTGATTCCCGAGCATATGGGAAGCTATTTACTAGTACAAAATACATGAAAAAGTCATGTCATTAATGATATTTTGATGATTATCATTATATGATTATCATTAATGATATGATTGTTTCATTTATTCTTCTATACATTACATGCTGACTGCAAATTCTGTTTGCTTCATCCTCCCACTTCTCCCACCCTATATTTAATTCTCCACTTGTTTCCCTCCAGAAAAGAGCAGGCATCCTAAGATATAAGACAAACAGAGCATAACAAATTATAATACATCCTCATATCAAAGCTCAATTAGCCAACCCAGTATGATGAAAAGGGCCCCCAAAGCAGGCAAAATGTAAGAGACATCATCCATTTCCACTGTTATGAATCCTACAAAAACCCCAAGCTACACAACCATAATATATATGATGAAAACTTAGCTCAGACCCATACAAGCTCAGTGATTGTCACTTCAGTCTCTGCAAGTTCCTATGAGCTAGACTATGGAGTTTGGGGATATCAGGTTGGAGTACAAACACTCAGTTATTCAGAAAAGGAGTTGTTGGTTCTGGGAGTGGGTGCTGTCTGCAGAGAATGCACTCACACACTCCGTAGCAGACAGAGATAAGCTCTGACTGCCACAGTCTCCCCCCTCTGCTGCTGAGGAAATTTACATGGCTGCCATCCAGTCCCAAATTGGTCAAATAGAAAAAGATTGAAGACTTGAAATTCAGTTCCCTGCAAAGAGCAGAGGTAGAGATTGAGCAGACCTTTTCCTCAGAGGTGACAGGCGGCACACAAGCCCGAGTGCCACAACTGACCAGGAGCCACCAAATTGTGAACCACTGAAGCCATGGGCAGACACCAATGCAAAAATTTACATAATAATATAAAGAACAACAAGGTAACTCCAGAACAAAGTGACTATCCTACAAATACAAGTTCTGAACTATAGCGGGAAATCAGGAACTATATATGTGAACGATCGCGTCACAGGACTGGAGACGAGCAGGGCGTGGTTAACTGGAAAGGATCCCAGAGGTAGACCTTCAAGGGACAGGACCAGGACAAGAAGCCATCATTCTCTCACAAGAGTTCCCGACCGGGTGAGCAGTTCGGCCCAGCTACGCGGGAGTTTGTACGTATGGTGTGGGAATGAAGAATCTTCCTTAGAAAGACTCTGGCGCACTGCAACCTTATCCTGTCATCTTCTCCTAAAACTGGCTTTGTTTTGTAAGTGATTTTCACAAAATAAACCCCATTTAAAACATATCTCATGGTGGGTTTTTACCGCAATAATTGGCGACTGAATGTGGGGCTAATTCTACAAACCCACCGGGTTCCACACTCGCCCAGGGAGCAGGTCTGAAAGACTTTGGTTTCCAGCTGTGCACGAGCCTCCTGTACACAACCAGGAATGAATCTGCGCAAGGCAGACATCCTGAGAGACGGACTGACCCGTTCTAGTGGGGCATGCCTGGTAGGATTTGTTGAAAGATCTGAGAAAGACCATCCCAGCTGAATCACCACCTCGTTTCCTGCACCATTGCTGCCACTGCTGATCACGACAGTGACATCTGCTGGCCGTAAGTTCTCATTACATCTGAGTATATTTTTTTCTTCCTTTTCTTTTCTACATATTTTTTTTTTCCTTTCTACAATGTCTTACCAGATAAATGTTCAGAATTTTTCTCACTTTGTCACAATGGTTATAGAGGATTATTTTCAGGATTACTCATTTGGAGGTTATCTCCACCCAGGAGTCCTTTTGCTTTTTTGTGTGATATATTTCATACTTACCCATTTTAAGGCATCTCAACATAGAGAGTATGAGGCTAAGATGTCTGGCATGGATAAATGTATTAAGACACTCCAGAAACTCATTGTTTCCATAGAAGAGAGGTCTACTTTGATCACAGAGGAATTTAGAGCTCATATTGCTGAAAATTTTAGGAAATTGGATAAAAAATTTAAAAAAATGGATGAAAATTTTAGGATAATGGATGGAAACTCTAAGAAATTTGAACAGAAGATAGTAGAATGGATACATGTGGAGACAGGGAAGATTTCCCATTCTATGAAATTGTTGGAGAGATCATTTATAGAAGACCATAAAACACTGGAAAAGACCATTACCACTAGGTTACAAGATTATGAGGCTCACTTGGAGGTTTTAGAAAAGGATCTTGAGGCAACACCTGCTCAAGATAACCCAGAGCCCCCTCTTAAAAGGTGCTACTGCAGGGAAGGTTCTTTACCTAGAGTGGTTACCATGAGGGGACTACCCCCCATCCCTCCAACTCTATTCCCAGTTGTGGCAGAGGTCAAAAAACCACAACCATGTGGAAGGGCTTCTGAAAATGTGGGATACAATTATGAACCTATACCCATGAAGGATTTAAAGACAATAAAGGAAGCCATAGTGAACTATGGTGTACACTCATCTTTTGTGAGGCAATCCTTGAACTCATGGTCAGCACAGAATCGAGTAATTCCTGATGACTGGAAGAATTTGGCAAACACAGTGTTGAACGATGGCCAAAACTTCCAGTGGAGGAATTGGTTT